>JAJLRJ010000013.1:11581574-11733821 GCA_024195265.1 Dendrophyllia cribrosa | reverse complement strand
GTCGATTATGCCACAGTAACGTGGAATTACTAAAAAAAAAGTTTGGTGGTCTAACACTAACGCGCGCGGGCGATCAAATCTTTAAGAAAAAAAAGCTATTTGTAAACAAACGTGTAAACAAACGTGTATTAAACTGGATCTGGTATAAAATGTTTGTTCTCGGATAAAAAGGAAAATATCCGTTGCGGGTTTTCGCGCGTGCTAGTAGTTATAAACGTCTGTTTTAATAGTAAAATGTTGTCATATCGCCTTTGTTGTTGTAAGCTGACATATGCCGACATCTGTGAATGTATCATTATATCTTGTAACAGGAGGGTTTTTTTCTACAACTTAACATATCAAGCTGTTCGCCATTGATATTGACATGTAGATTTGTATGTTGGAAAGGTTTGAATATCTCTAACTTTTCTCTCTGAAATACCGGACAAGATCGGAAATGATCTGTTGGCCTTGAATGTCTTTCCTGCTATTATTGTCACGCTGGGCTCAGCTATTTTAGTTTTGTCTTAGCAGGATTTAAATTTTCAGGATCCATGCTTTATTAGTAGCAGAGAGAGTTGTAGCTTAATAAGCTATTCAACTTGTAGAGAGTTGAAGTTTGACTCAGTCAAGGCTGTAATTTTAGCTTCCATTCGCTACGCTTTATAGCTGCGTCGAGCTCGCTGTTTATACTAAAACCTCCGATCCGTTGGCATTTTTGACAGTCTAGCGACTGTTTCGTTTATGCCACTGTTTCATTCAGGCAAATATATGTATATTAATATAATAAGGTCGATATACACTGGAACAAAAGTGAATGAATGAATGTAGCGGAATGTAGTGTAGTCTTACTTTTTAGACGTAAGTTTAAGCTTATGTTTTTCCGTAAAACCACTCAAAACACTCGGAAATCAATACTGCAACGATTAAAAACGCCACGAGTTCAAGCTGTGCACAGCTTCTTGTTACACGCCCTTGCAGTGTAAACTCTGGTAAGCAACTGCATCGTTTTAACATTTGGGGTTGTCGCTATTATTGTCGGTTAAAATTATAAAATTATATTTTTATATATCACTATGTTATTCAGAATTCCGAATTCCGTATTCCGAATTCAGTACTTGAATTGGAATTCCATCATTTCTTCATTTTCCAACCTACCGGTTGCATGTCTGTGGTTTCGCGTTACCAGTTACATTGTAATTGATCTCTGTAACATACAGTCCTTTGATTAAACGTTGTCATTGATCGGTCTTACCTCTACGCGACCAGACCGAAAGGGAGTATGGGTGAATTAAAAAGCATGATTAAAGGCTGGTTTTCACTAGCGCATAAGCATAAGCACAAGCCAACATACGCAGACTCAGTAACGTGTTGATCATTAGTGCCTACTGTTCTGTTTTGTTCAAACAATTGGAACTAATGAATAACACGTTACTGAGTCTGCGTATGTTGGCTTGTGCTTATGCTTATGCGCTAGTGAAAACCAGCCTTAAGAGCGCCTGTCTGTAAATATCAAACATATCGCGGCAAGTGATAAAATTGGATTCTTTTGATATTTTAACGGTGGATAGGTTAAGGTATAACAAAAATCACTGGATACCTTTTTCGACCAAATATCTTTTTATTTTAAAGAAAAATGCAGAAAACAAAATTCCGTTAAAATCGCCATTTAAGGCGGAAAATTATTGCACAACTTTGACAGTCTCGTTTGCAAAAACAACTAACGCTACGGCATTTAAAACATGAAAATCGTATTTTGCAATCTTTAGATATCTAGTAGAGTGATTTAGGGAATTATTTTGTTGTTCTTTGCTTGCAAAATAATTTTATTTCGAAGACATACATTTCACTTCTTTAAAAGTACCTCGTAAACAAAACAATTTTTCACCATGTGCTAAACCTTCAAACGGATTAAGTTTCTGTTGGTTAATTTTTATAAAGATGATCTCAAGCTTGCCGTAAAAATTTCTTTGGGCAAATGATTCAGAGCGACGCGAGAGCATTTCAAACTTCGTTAAAATTAGAGCTATTTGACCTTACGAGGTCAACAATCAATTTGCGGGTGCGCGGGTCACACAAATAATTCTATAAACAGTGATTCTGTGTTAACCCATTATGAAATTAAAATAGCCGCATTGAAAAACACTGACATTTCCTTACCTCATTTGCGGTAGAAGACAGATTCAGAGTGTTCATCGTATTTTAGTCTTGTTCATTTGTAATGTCCGATGCACGCCGGCCGCGGACTGCCATGAAAGGTCGCACGCAAACCTCTGTTAAACTTTCGACACATTTCAGCATTATGGCATCTTATTTAAAGGCTATAGCATTTGTAGAATGTTCTTCGGTTGAAGTTAACGGATAGATAAACTTAATCACTGCTTGAGAAGTACTGAATGAACAAACATGTCGGGCCGTTTAAGCCGTGATCGTGACAGCAGTTATTTGTGTCGTCACGCAATGCAGCTATTGGTCAGCATTTTAGCGGGGTAGGGGTAGGGCTAAAGGGCTTGAAAACACCGAATCTACGGTCTAAAACTCTTGCAGCGGAGAAAAATAAATACAAAGATTTTTCAGTTACGTTAGCACATTTATTCATTCTCTATTGTTCTACTCCGGAAAGATTATTTATTCGCCGTTGCACAGTAAGTAAAAACGAGGTGTGAAATGCAAATGGATCACTACACTAGTTTTTACCTAATTACACCTGTAAGATCACTGTGGTATTTAGCTATTTCTGTCCTTCTTTCGTATTGTTTTTCTTTTTTTCTTTTTTTATCAGAAGGATACTGTCTTCATGAAACATTATGCGAAAAAGGGAAAATCAATCTAAAATTCGCCACATGCATTCCCCAAAAGATATCAATTTGTACAATGCAACTAATGATGTAAACGTTTGTCAAACCGTTACACTGACTGCAACTGATGTTTTCTTTGTCTCTCCTCAAAAGAGCACTTATTTGGATGTTTTCTACTTGTCAATAATCCTACTGTGAGTTTGGGTTACGTGTGGTTCGTGGGACCATTTACCTCTGTCGCTCTTTTCCGTCGATGATACATGTATGTACCATAGATTTGGGGGAGGGGGGCTTCTCCCTTCCTTACTTCAAATTCATGTCATGCCTTAATTCAGAACCATTTGTTGCATTTTCTTTAATTTAAAATTTGACTCAATGGGACTAATGTTTGGCTAATCCATTGTCGGTGTTACAAACTAAGTAAACCTATTTTTTTTTTGGCAGTAGCAAAATAATTAGAAACCCGCTCATATTTTAAAGTTGATAACGAGAGAATATCTGAAAATTGAAGAACTTACTAAGTCAAGTCCAATTGTCGAGAAGAAAAATTAATGCTGTTTAAATAATGCGGTTGACAAAAAAGTAAACACTACCTGGTTATGCTAATTACCTAGTGTCTTTGTTTACTTGATGGCGGCGCTAAAGTGCATGTTTTTGTACGTCAAAGATTCGAGTTCAGTTCCAGGTACTACACAAAAATGGAAGGCACTTGTTCGTTTATGTCCTTTGTCGGTGGAGTTTGTGGTTATGACATTTCGTGCACAAAGGACATCTCTAATCACAAATCTGTCTTGAAATTTACCGGACCTGAAGATGTGATCGAACTTATTTTATGTCGAGCAGCGTTGTTTACTTGAAATGTAAAGGAAGTAGTTGTAAACTAAAGTTGTCGAATTAAGTTCAGTGGCGGATCTAGGGAAGCGGCCCCTTTCCATCCCTTTTTCGGCGAAGAAAAAGTCTCGAGGGACCGAACTTTTATCAGAACCATTTTCACTCCCCCTCCCACCCCCTCTCCTTATGAGCAAGCTGGATCCGCAACTGGAAATTTATAGTGAAAAAGAGATCACATGAATGATGCTATCCACAAGAATCCCTCGTACACCCATCTTTCAGGGGCAGCTCCATCAAGTAGACGGCATCTCGACTCGTATGGTAAGAAGGTAAATTGAGGAAACGAGAAAAAAGCATCCAATATGAATATTGAATATGGAAAGCAAGGCTGGGGAGAGGAGAAAATCGTTGCTCGCAAAAGGCTATTGCTACCAATTAATATATTTTAGAACATATTACTAACGAAGAAAATTAAATGGTGCTGAAATATATTTCCAAACAGTTATTTTGTTTACTTGCAAAAGTGTTTCAATTTAATTACCTAATCCGCACCCCTACCCCCTTAAATGCAAACAAAACTGCATTGCGTGACATAACTGAAAAAAGACTGAAAGCAAACGTCCGACAGGTATTGTTTGTACTTCAAAGTGACATTTCAAATCTTTTAGCGCACTACAAAACCGAGGAACGCTCCAAAAAGTAATTAGCCCTTTGAATAGATGCCGTGATACTGAAAAGTGTCGAAAGTTTAACAAAGATTGGTTGACCCGACCGTTTAATATTACGTTGTTGTCGTCCGACGTTTATCGCCGTTGTAAACAAGACTAAAGGACATACGATGAACGGTGAAAAAATGCAAGAAAATGATCTCTGGATAAGTCTTCTACAACAAATAAGGTAAGAAAATTCAAAACATTTTTTCCATGTGGCTACTTTAACCTTATTTGTGTTAAGACGTGGTGGAAAGTGAAATGTTTGTGTGACCCGCAAATTGATAGTTGACCTCGTAAGGTCAAATAACTCTAATTTTAACGAAGTTTGAAATGCTCTAGCGTCGCTCTGAATCATTTGCCCAAAGAAATTTTTACGGCACTCCTAAGATCATCTTTATAAAAATTAAACAACAGAAACTTGATCCGTTTGAAGGTTTAGCACATGGTGAAAAATTGTTTTGTTTACGAGGTACTTTTAAAGAAGTAAAATATATGTCTTCGAAATAAAATTATTTTGCAAGCAAAGAACAACAAAATAATTCCCTAAATCTCTCTACTAGATATTTAATGATTGCAAAATATGATTTTCATGTTTTAAATGCCGTAGCGTTACTTGTTTTTGCAAGCGAGACTGTCAAAGTTGTGCAATAATTTTCCACCTCAAATGGCGATTTTAACGGACTTTCGTTTTTTGAATTTTTCTTTTAAATAAAAAGATATTTGGCCGAAAAAAGTATCAAGTGATTTTTGTTATACCTTAATCTATCTAACTTTAAAATATGAAAGAAATCGAATTTTTATTACTTGCCAAAAAAATTCAAATTTGTCTGAATTTTACGGACAGGCGCTCTTAATTATTCTCTGTCGCGTTTACAATGGAGAACAAAACTCACGTTTGTCTTCGTGTGTTACGCAAAGACAACAAGAGTCGCTTCGATACATGTTCCGTTAAGGACGTTCCGTATTTTGATAATGTGCAGTTGTTGAATGTGAATTGATTTCCCTCCATAATCCTTTTCGGTCTGGCCCACACGACAAACTCAAGCTGACAAACCTGTGTTGGTAAACTCAAGTTAGCGTGTATAGAGAAACAGAACTTGTTTCTATTCTTAAGACACCTCCATACGACAAACTGAAGCTGACAAACTTGTGTTGGTAAACTCAAGTTGGCGTGTATAGACAAATAGAACTTGTTTCTATTCTTAAGACACCTTCACACGACAAACTAAAGCTGACTGTGGTCCATGCGGTCGGATTTTAACTGTTTACAAGAACACATTCGAAATAATCCCTGATTTACTTTTCCACCACTCAAAGACTGAGCCCCATTTGTACTTGCTTTATAGTAAGCAGGAACAACCCTTTTTGCATTTTTTCTCTTAAAGGGACATTTGAATTCTAGCAAAATCAGATTGTTATCAGACTGCACAAAATACCCGTCAGGACTGCATCAAACAGCATTTTATATAGGGGATGGCCTTTTGCAAGATTGAGAAAAATATAATGTCCAAAAATGTAAACAGAATGCTTTCGTTCAATTTATACTCTTGTACAAGTGGTTCGAACAAAGTTCCCCAAGCACACGCTGTATTTTTAAATGTATCCTTTGGCTGTATTTTGTTCAAAAGTAAACGTTTTGGTGACTTAATTGGCGACTCAAAGGCGTCAAAGTCGATGATCCTGTCAGCGCGGGAATTTTTGAGGCTCCGATGGTGATTTGTCTAGTGCTCACTAAGCAGCGCTTTTATTCTGAAATCCAATTAATTAAGCTGATGTGTTTTTAAAAAAGCTTTAAATTCTTCAGAACACGACATCACTCAAACTAGTGTATATACTACACCGATGTATTTCTTTAATGGGGAAAATAATTCGGAGAGGGTGGAAAATTGAAAGGCTTCAGTAGTGTTTAGAGAGGCAAATTTTAAAATTTTACTGTTTTTAACCCCCGAAACTAAACCATTATTTCTTTTGGCGGGGAGGGCCTGAAGCCACTAATAACAGCTTACTATAGGTTAAATGAAAACGGTGTATTTTATAATCCCATCCCTATATACTACTAGTTCTCTATTGTGTAACATTTATTTCTTTCAGTGTCAAGATACCACAGAAAGCTTAAGAAAAATGTAAAAATGTATTGAATTTTTTTTTTTTTGGCGTCAAAATAAAGTTTACAGAATGAACTTTCATCCAAAAAAAATTATCGAAAAATAGTGAAAATTGACCGAGAAATGACGGTATAACTTTTGTGGGCGGAGTTTGTTTATGAAGCGATATGTTTTTCTAAGCGCTGTTTTCTCAAAGTTAATTTTTCGCTTGTAGGGGACACTTTAAAGAGCTACAACTCAAAGGGAATTTGTTCGATTTTCCTCAAATTTGGACACAAGCTAGGCGAACATATAATCAACAAAAATGAGTCGGCGAATTTCTTATTTCCGAAAACTTTTTCGTCAAGAGCCATTTCCGTGCGATCACTTCAATTTGTTTTCTCCCTTTTTCGAAAATATTCTGTAACTTTTCACTGCAATTGAATATGGGAAATCGCCGACAATTTTTTTAGCGCTTCGTGTCCGGAAATCCGAGAACAAATCAAATTAGCAAAATACAATAATCGCTTTGAGTTATAGCGTTTTAAGGCTGATTCGGACGTTCGAATTTAGACGTCGTAAAAAAATCGACAATTCAGTTTATTACCAAATGGTTTCCATATTTAGATAGCCAGCTCTATAAGCTGTAATTTGATATTTGGGTTTAGGTATATTAAGTGTAATCTTAAGACGCTAGAGCTGTTATACTGGAGACACCCCCGAAGGTACACTGTAACCTTAAAGCAAGCTCCTGGCCATAATCATGAACACGATATAACACTGAGCCGGAACAATGTCCCTTTAATTTAACAAGTTTCTAATCCTTAAGTTTGACATAACGTTACAACTATTCTAGAAAGACATTTAAACGTTGAACTCAATGTTATTTTTATCATATCTTTATTTTGAACCGTTTTAATTTCACAAAGTCCTTAGATCATGTAAATCCAAAAAATGAGTTTGACTTCTTGATTAACACTGGTACCCAATTGCCTTACGTTCCCCATACCGTCTCTTGTTAACTCTACAATGAAGTTTCACGATCTGCAAAAAATGAAGTATATGTTCAAATAATAAACATTTTTTGAGGCAAAAAAGAAGAAGAAAAAGTATTATATATTCATAAAATGAATATGAAAATGGGAGGCTTGAGTGATATGGCTGAAACTGACGCATTCAGAATACTCCATGGGCATTATGTCCATATTGGTGGCAGGCATCACCCGTAGATTTACAAGAAAATATGGTGTCTGAGACCAAATATTAGCAGCAATGGACAGATGTTTCGGTCTTCTTATGCCTCACTACTATGGCACAGCTAATACTTGTGATCAGGAATCCTACAGAAAGATAACAGGAGGGGAAAATGTGATGGGCAATGCCCACTACCAACTTGACCCTCGTAATCTAATCAGTGCCTTTAGTACACCAAAGCATATTTGTGCGGTGTTCTGACTTGAGCTTCGTCCCACAAGACTTCCTTTATCGAAAAATGTCTTCTTATTTTATCATAGGAACCCACCGTGCCGTATTAGAATTCATCTGCATAATTATTTTTCTGACGACTTTGAGGTGCTTTTAAAAATCTGCCAAAGTTATGGCCGTTATTCTTCGAAAGATCTCAAAGGACCATTGCCAATTTACAGTGTTTTTCGATACTTAAGTGATTTTTTCGAGTTGTTGCTCAGTCGTTACTTCTAAGATTAGCATACTTATCACGCACACTATCTTAGGTGTGCGTTACATGTATCTTGGTTTAGTTTAGAACCGACCTATAAAAATGGCCACATGACGTCCGTTAATAACTTGCACGAAAACGAATCCTCCAATGAGACAATCAGTCAGGGATCGGACACTCAAGAAAATTTCAAATTTAACCCTTCGTAACTCAGTTTACTTGCTAAGACCGCTCATTTGGCCTCATTTCTGACGAGTAATGTGTTGTAAACTTGCTCTAATCGTTTACTAGAGAAAAACGGAGGGAAAACACTAATCTCTTGACTTTTTTGGCCATCAAATAACTTTTGGATGAGTCTAGATTCGAAGAATTGTACAGCTTTTCGTCCTCGCCATGGGCCATTTACCATTGTTTCTTTTTACAAATTGCTAACGTTTGGGAGTTGTCCGGGGGGGTGCATACATTAAGCAGAAATGTTATGCCATCAGAATAGGACTGCTACATTAAAGCTCTCACTGACGGTCTTCCAATTTCGTTTCCACTAATAGAAAAGCCGACAACAATATGTAATATGTACCACATGTAACCTAACCTTGTTTGATCAGACTGTCGGATTTGGAGGGGGCTTGGTAGTCGGACCTAAAAAAAGAAACAGTTTTTTTTTCAGTGAGATCAAGTACACTAAACATAGACACAAACTACCTCTTAAGGTACAGAACTTTTTACTCTGAGTTGGAGATAAAAGCTTGAATGAATATTAACCTGGATGGTCAGCAGCATAACACCTTTTGGGTGGGTGGGAGAGGTGCACCTTTTTCACTACGGATAATTCTTAGCTTCTTGATTGTACAATCCATTGTTTTTTCTTTCTTATGAATCGGCTTTTATGAAATTATTCAATAACTTCATTAGTGTATCATATAAATGAATGAAAATACAAGCCGATTTTGAGGAAGCCGATTTTGAGGAATAAAACAGAGTTTCTTATTTGACAAAGGACAAAACCAGCAGTTGTGGATGAACAGTCAACTTTTGGATCTCAATTCCTCATCTTACCAATTGACTTCTGCATATGCCACCCTCCCCCGCCCCCCCTTATCCTTACATAATGGGGTGTTCCTGGTCTCCTCCTGTACTTGGTCTCCAGGACATTCCAGCGGAAGGCCATCACAGCTCGGCAGCATCATTTCGATTTCCTTGATCACCTGAATACGGCGCCTGAACGCATTGCCGCAGGTGGCTGACCAGTCACTCCAAGGATTGTAACTGCATTCCACAGTGTAACACTCTTCACCTTACAACAAGAAGACGATAAGGGATAAGGAATTCGCAGGGAAACGGTCTGACAAATCTGGCAGGGATTAAATAACATACAGGCAAGTTGTATGATTGCGGGTGAATTTTTCATATTATCGGTTACGATCGCTTAATTGCTGCAAAAATCTGCTCAACAATCCCATCGATCACAGGTGTTTACGTGTTACACATTCTCGAACTGAAGAGAAAGTTTTAGAAGTTTTTTCTTCACTCTCCATGTTCATGCCAGATACAAGGCCATACTGTATTTAAAGGAGTGGTGCTGCAGTTGTGTCCTACTTTCAGTTCCCCATACAATATATTATATTTTGTCACTTGTTGGGAAGAGAAATTGACAACACGGTTAACAAATAAATGAATAAATAAACAATGGTTGTTATTAAAGTCACTGGCAATCGATATTTGAACGGCGTATTTCACGGTTGGATCATTATCATATTATTCGATTTATTAGCAAGGAAAACGGCTGATGTCCCCGGAGGTAATAAATCGCAGTAATTATACAGATCAGACTCTCTCTATTAGAAATGAGCCTGTAAGAGAAGTTGACTTTTAAGGGAACGACAACACAGTTTATCATTCGATGCATTTTTTCTTCCTTTTCATTGGCCGAGAGCCCACCACGTGACCTGCGAATAACTGCCTACGAATAATTATACTCATGCACATGACAGTGCAAAATTGTTTTGCTGCGAATAATTGTTCTTCTCCCATCCTCTACAATGGCAGTCCGATTTCTGCTCTGTTTTAGCAGTTATGAATAAATATTAAATTGAAAAACAAACTCTGTGATGATCAAATGATAAAACAATTATTGAACTTGGCTATCGCAAAATATCGTGATTTGTCAGTGGCCTGCTCGCCACTGACGAATAACAGTATTTTGCTCAACCTCGTCTAATAATTGATAATTATTCAGCTAACATAACTATTTCTTTAGATTTTGCAGAGTTTAGCCTTATAAATTGGATATAAAAAAAATGCAGGGGATTTCCCTACACTTACAATCTGGAAGTTTATTATTCTCAGTTTCTGGCTGTTGAGTGCATTTCTTCAGAACTGCATCACAGTTTTCAGCTTGAACCGTTGTCTGAGTTTCCACGATGTGACGTGTTCTATTCACCATACCGCATTCACCAGACCAATTGCCCCAGGCTCCCCACGCGCAAGTTACAGACTGACATGTACACATGGAGGTACGCGTCTCCGTCTCAGGCCCAGCCGGGCAAGACTGAGGTAAGCCGTCGCAACTGCTCTGCTGCACGACAACCTAACAAAAACAATAACGGGTAAGGTTCGTTAATGTGTTATGGCCTCTTCTTCACCGAACTACGGAAAGTTAGTGGTGAAGGGGGATGTCATTTACTTGGGTTGGCTTCTTTAGTCCACTTTGGTCAGTATTTTGAATATCAACAAAATTACAGAAAAAGGTTGTTTAGTGAAGTTAAGAATCCAAGATGAAAACTTAAGCTAACTGACCAGATAACTTTGACACACAAAGATGGCCTCCCATTTTTTCATAATCTTTATAATTTCCTAGCTGAAAAGTTGGAAATAACGATTATTGTACTTCAACTAAATAGAACTGATAAACTGCAAGCCACTGCCTGAAAATATGAAGTACAAAAAAAGCTATAAATTAACAGTCCTTTTTTTCTTTAAGTTCAATTAACGTCGACGAGTTCCACGTAGAAATAAAATAGCTAATTTAAGCGTCCTTCCGTTGACTTGTTTTGAAACATTGATCCTATATATATATATATATATATATATATATATTGTAGTATATTTTTATTATGAAGATCAAATCTTTACTCATTGGATGTTCGTGAGAAGACTTTATATATATATATATATATATATATATATATATATATATAGGAACTTTCCTCTTTATAGAGTAATGTAACGTGATTCAAACGTTGAGTCTATAGCCGTTCGAATAAAAGCATTGGTCAACATTATTTTAGTATTGGGCATTATGTTCCTGTGGTGATATATCCATTTAGAACATAGAAAAGCTCTTCTGCAGTACCACATTCCCTTTGGTGGTACTTGCTTTTTTAAAAACAACATTTAATAATTTTGTTCAATTCTTAAAGTTTGACCTATGTCAAGACTTCAACTCCAGTACCACAGCCTCTGGAAAACAGAACTGTGTTCACCCCTTGCTGATTGTATCTGATGTCATGTCGTTAGCTCCAAAAAAGGATGAAATCTCCCATGCATATCCCGGTGTCAATATATATCTAACAATCTATCACCCGCTGTTGAAAGTGAAATGCTGAAAGGAAAGGTTAGTATAGGGTTATGTTCACACTTACTTGTTCAGTAGTTACTGTCTTTTTTCGTGTGGCTGGTCCACAAGTTGCTGTCCAAGCACTCCATTCGCTCCATTTACAGTTAACAGTTGGACAGCTGCATTTTGTTTCACGTGCCTCAGATTCTGGCGGATGAGGGCAGCTCTGGGGAAGCCCGCTGCAGTCCGGCTTGAACACTTCCACGGCAGTTTCTGGTTTGAGACAAAGTTTGACAGTAATTATGGCTCATGGTCGCACGATTTAAAGATTTTGTGTATAAATAAAAGTTGTATTTTATGTACTGTTAAATAAACGAGCAGTAAATTGATAAACATTTAATTTTGAGCACATCTGAGGTCATCATATGCAACTGGATAGATAATTGGCGTTCGCGCTGGTTGTTCTATTCAGTTCGCTACACCGTGCTGACGACATCCAACCAGGTCGTAACAGCTGTCCACACGGTTGCATTTTGGCTTTCAGTTCGGGTACTCCCGTCAATTTAGGATAGGTGTGTGCCGCGAAGGTTCTTAAACCTTGACTCTATTTAAGGGTAGAAAATCGAAATAAGGGAAAAACGATAACTCAGACTTGTTTGAACAGGTCGTTTTTTAGTTATTTTCTGTACATGGAAAGTTTAGCATCAGGCATAGAATACTAGACTGAGTCTAGTTTCATCAATACGTCATCACAGCCATATCTTTTTCGTTTAGCTGGGTGTTTAGGTACTGTAATTTAGCAAAGTACTACAAAGTTTAATGGAACTCTAACCAAGCATCACAATACCGAAAAAGATACGCTATTTTAGGAATGAACACATCAAAAATCATACCCTTTTCCGCGGCAAATACCTTTATAGCTTGCAAATGGGAGTACTCGGTCTCCCCCCGCCCTTCCAAGACTCCCTCGGGTGGTTTCTGTACATGATCTGCTAACCCATGTTGATATTTTAAAGACGGTTTTTCTCCGGTTTAACAACACGACTATATGATTTTTTTCTCGGTTTCACATTTTAATCAATCTTCATGTCATGTTTACCCTGCCAAATTGTGCCTCGAGCAATACGAGAAAGTAAACTCCAACAGGACCGGGACACCATTAAAGAAAACGAAGCTGGTGCATCTTTATTAGTTGACATACCTTCAATATGTCTTGTTCGAGTTCCTACTCCGCATGTTGTTGACCAGGATGACCAGCTCGCCCACTCACAGTTCACTGTTTTACATTTACAGTTTGTTGTTTGCTGTTGTGTTTCTGAAGGCTGGGGACACGACTGGGGGAGACCCTCACATTTCACCTGCTGAACTGTGGTCTGTTGAAAAACAACAACGACTTTATTTATTTATTTATTTATTTATTTTGAGATGAAACGAAGAACATCCTATTAAAATATGAGGCCAGTGATCGAACTTGTTTAGTACTCTAAAAGAAAACGTGTTTTTCCTGGCCAATTGTATTACGTATACTTTCATACTCTTCACTGTTAAAAATTAGTTAGTGTACTATGCATTTTCAGTAAGTTAGTTTACTACCCAATCTTCGTTCAGAAGGAAGCAATTCGTAATTTTAACTGAAACAGATTGTAATAGAACAAAAACGTCATGTTGAAAATCGAAATAGTAAAACTGCGGATTAAAGCTACATGTAAGGGCATAACCTTGATAGTCTCAATGCTTCTTGTCCTTGTAGCCAATCCACAAGTTGCTGACCAAGCACTCCACTCTTTCCATCTACAGTTAACGGTTGGGCAACTGCATTTTATTTCACGAGCAGCATTTTCTGGTGCCTGAGAGCAGCTCTGAGGAAGAGCACTGCAGTCTGGCTTGAACACCTCAACGACAGTTTCTGTTTTGTGGCAAAATACACAAGTAACAAACGTGATGTAAATGTTGCATACGTGGAATAAAGCACATTCCGTAGAGACATTCGATCCGGAGGCAACGTCTCGCTGGATTTAATGTTATGGAAACATCTTAAACAACGGATATTTGAATGATAATTTTTTTTCCCTAATTATGAAAACTTTCAAATTAGTAGTATCAGTAGAAGGCCCAGTAACAATTATGTTACATTAGCGGACGTTGCATCCATAATTGAAAAGAATTGATCATGAACACAAAGCACTGAAGTTGAATCTACAACAACGAAGAATATGACTAATAAAATAATATTAATTAAAATCAGTCACTTCAATATAAAATGTTATAACTGAGTAGTTTACACCAAAATTCATGTTTGTTATCTCGGTCACCTTCAATATGTCTTGTTCGAGTTCCTACTCCGCATGTTGTTGACCAGGATGACCAGGTCGCCCACTCACAGTTCACTGTTTTACATTTACAATTTGTTGTTTGTTGTTCTGTTTCTGGAGGCTGAGGACACGACTGAGGCAGACCCTCGCACTTCACCTGCTGAACTGTGCTCTGTTGAAAGGAACAATTATATTTTCAAGAGTCTAGTTGGCTCTTAATTGACTTGAACCCTATTCAGCATTCGCGGGGATCTGGGGGGGGGGGGGGGGGGGACAAGGTCCAGCGCTGACTTTTATTAACATTTATCTGGAAGGAATCAATTGCCGAACATTGCATCCAGCTTTTCAGTCCTTGCAGACTAAAATCGTTTTCTAAATGTACCCATACAAGCTAAAATAAATACGCAGCACTTTTCGGAGCGTTCCAATACGATTTTGCATTAGACGTTAGACTTTACAGAGACACGGCGGCATTAAAGGAAGGACGAGGGCTCTGAAATTTCAATCCATGACAGCTTTGATGGTTATCTACAGGACAAAGATTGGCGTTAATAATTTAAAAAATTAAAAATCTGTAGTATTTTAACAGTATTTAATAAGCATTAAAAAAATTCATTTGTCAGATGTCGGTTTATCACATTTAGACCATGTAAAACATATCAATTTGTAGTCTTTTGGCAGTATTCAACAAGCATTAAAAAAATATAATTTGTCAGATAACGGTTTATCAAATTTGGACCATTGTTCTCCGTGTTACATTTGCCACTCGCTGTCAGTCATACATATCAATTATTTAGTTAACGATATTTTAGCTTTTAACCGTAGGTGTAATATTGGCAATAGACGAGTTAAATAGAAAAGAAACCTTGATCGTCTCAATGCTTCTTGTCCTAGTAGCCACACCACACGTTTTGGACCAAGCACTCCACTCTTTCCATTTACAGTTAACAGTTGGGCAGCTGCATTTTATTTCACGAGCTTCACTTTCTGGCGGCTCAGGACAGCTCTGAGGAAGAACACTGCAGTCTGGCTGAAATACCTCCACGGCAGTTTCTGGTTTGAGACAACATGTTTAATTATTACTAAGAAACGCGATAAAGTAATGTAAAGCGATGTTTATGAGGGTACACAAAACGTTTGGCGGGATGCGGTATCTGGCCAATTTTGAGGATGGGATTCGGGATGAGAGTTAAAAACAGTAGCGGAAGCGAGAGTTTAACTACGAGCGAAAGCGATATTTCGCGTTTTTTGAGGGGTCGGGATGCGAGAATCGTGACGTATAGTATCGCGGGATACGGGATTACAATCTGAACGTGAATCTGAACGTGAATTGATTGAATTGGCCAGCGTGCGAAGGTCTACAAATAGATCCTTTGCGTATAGCTGTATCGACTTTCAGGTAATTTAAAAAGAAAATGACGGCGGGATCGGGATTTCGACGTAAAAAGAGACGGGATGGCGGGATGACTAGGGAAAAATGGGCGAGAAGGCGGGAACTGAGAACCCTATTGTGGACCCTCGTTTATGTTTTTACTGAAAACTGAAACAAAAGTTAAAACGCCTTGAGCACGCTTTGCCCAGCTCCTCAAGTTACTAAATTTAATATGCTTGACAGGATTGGCTTTAACCAGATGATACTGACCTACTATCCACAAAAAAAGTTTCCACACCTCTGTCCAAACCTTTATGCACTATCACTGTTACAGAATACAAGCTCCCACGTGATTTACGTGGTGAATATAACACAAAGATGTTGCTATCCACATGAAAGCCCTCCGGAACAGTACTTTTATTTGTTGTTATTTTTACGTCTTCTTGTTTCTTTTTTCGATTTTAAACAACCGTCTGCCGATGTTTATATGTAATATTTTAAAGTGGTTTAAATAATTTAAACATAAAAATTACTAACTAAGTATTAAATGAACATTCACCTTCAATATGTCTTGTTCGAGTTCCTACTCCGCATGTTGTTGACCAGGATGACCAGCTCGCCCACTCACAGTTGACTGTTTTACATTTACAGTTTGTTGTTTGTTGTTCTGTTTCTGGGGGCTGAGGACACGACTGCGGCAGACCCTCGCACTTCAATTTCTGAACTGTGGTCTAGAGAGTTAGAGATCGAAGAAACATTTTCGTCAATTTAATGGAAATAAATTGTTTTGTGTGTATTTTGTTATTTTATGTGAAAATAGTGAGTGCTTACTCTAAGAAATATATGGCGTTCTGAATAAATGTTAAATGAACATCATTTAACTAGCGAAAGGAATTGATAGCGTTTGGCCCAATCT
Source organism: Dendrophyllia cribrosa (assembly GCA_024195265.1). Taxonomy (NCBI): domain Eukaryota; kingdom Metazoa; phylum Cnidaria; class Anthozoa; order Scleractinia; family Dendrophylliidae; genus Dendrophyllia; species Dendrophyllia cribrosa. The sequence goes on along the minus strand of JAJLRJ010000013.1, from coordinate 11,717,582 downwards.
GACAATTTTAAACGCGATAGAGATCAAACTATCGATCTCGTTAACGATTGCGGATTTGCAAGCTTCAACACATGGTGATACTCTGATAAAGATCTCATGAACCTGCGCCTAGATTTGATTCGAATTCTATGGAATTGCATGCATGTCTTATGTCGGTCAATACTTCTTCTAGGAAAAAAAATTCACTCGAACCTGAATAGTTTTAATAGTTCTTTGCCGAGTTGCAGAACCGCACGTAGCTGACCATTTCGTCCACTCATTCCAGCGGCATTCCACTGTAGGGCATGAACATTTTACCTCACGTGAATCAGATTCAGGTTTCTCAGTACATTTTTGTGGCAGCCCAACGCAACTGGGTTTGTTTACTGTGGTCAAAGATTCTGTTGAAAGCGAAAGACATAAATATCACTGTTGTTAGTTGTTTATTGCAATCCGTTACAATGAGTCTTGAAACGGCAGTTTCTGTTATGTTACATGATTTTGGAATAGGAGGACACCATATGAGAACCCGTTGACAGTAAAGCCTTCCCCTCCTCCAATGATGAACCTCCTTTATAAACGCAATCCACACACAGATTTTCCAATGCGACCTTTATAACCACTATTACAACTTGATTATTCTAGCGATTTGCTGGAAAACAAGAAATAATACTAAATAAGTCTACAACACAAGAAACGAAACGATAAACGAATAAACCAACAAAAAATGAAGGGGAAAACAACGAAACTTACAAGATCTGTGCGGCCTCTACGACGATGAAACACTGACTACGCAAAATAAAACATTCACTAAAAACGACGCTATGCTAAACAAAAGATAAAAAATGCGCACGAAAAAATGACGGATACTTAATGACTAAACTAATTACAATAAACGATGGGAAAAAAATAACTGACGTAGCACCGTGGCTACATACCGGCCCCAATGGACCAATTAAATTGCAATGGTTCATTAACACTAGTAATCCCGGTAGACACGAGCTACTAACAGACTAATTTGCTAATCCGTATGTTAATATCACGACAGGTAAGTTCACAAATTTGAGTGACTTTGAAAGTTCCTTAAAGTTCCTTAAGAAAAACCTAATCCTGTTCTTCTGCAATGATTTGCTGCACATCATGCTCTAGAAAGCACAGTTTTGTAATTGGTCGGACGAGAGTCGAGGTGCTTGTACGAATCTTCGCTGATCTCACGTAACCATCCTTTCCGCGATGAACTTCAATAATTCTGGCTAAAGGCCATTTGCCTCGGTGAACGCCTTCATCCGCGATCAAGACCAAATTATTAACCGCAAAACAACGTCGAGGTCTGAACCATTTCTGTCGCTGTTGAAGAGTTGGAAGATATTCTGACAGCCATCGCTTCCAAAATTGATCAGACATGTACTGAACCTGACGCCAACGTTGCTTGCAATACGAGTCTTCCTTTGTAAAGATCCCGGGTGGCAGATTGGGGTTTCCCCTAAGCAGTAACAGGTGATTTGGTGTAAGTGGCTCGAGGTCCTTTGGATCGCTGCTGATTGGTGTCAGAGGTCTGCTGTTTAGGATTCCCTGTACCTCTGCCATCACTGTACGCAACATCTCATCATTCACAAGCTGTTGTCCTAGCAACACCTTTAGAATTTTCCGTATCGACCTGATCAAGCGTTCCCATACGCCACCCATATGTGAGGCAGATGGTGGGTTAAACTTCCAGGTAATGTTCTTCTGACGTAAGAATTCGTTGATGGCTCTTTGATTCCAGTCGTTGATGGATGTTCGGATCTCCTTTTCACCTGCGCAGAAATTGGTGCCATTGTCGCTGTAAATCGTTGTTGGATTTCCTCTAAGACTGACAAATCTGCGTAAAGCGTTGATAAAGGCATCCGTTTCAAGAGAATGCGCAATCTCGATATGAGTGGCTCTGGTGGCCAAACATGTAAACACACAGCCGTAACGCTTCACTTGGGATCGACCTTGTTTCACATACAGGGGGCCAAAGTAATCCACGCCTACTGAGGAAAATGGTGGATCTTCAGGCGTCAATCTTTCTTTGGGCAAGTTAGCCATTAACTGTTCTCTGCGAGCTGCTCCGTTTCTTCTACATTGAAAACATTCACTTAGCACTCGACGCACGGCTGATCTCCCCTTGACAATCCAATAAAACTGTCGTAGGCTGGACAAAACGTACTCTTGACCAAGGTGACCTGCTTCTTGGTGATACTTTTCAATGATCAAATTTGTGACATAATGACGATAAGGCAAAATTATCTGATGCTTCGCCCCATAATCGATCGTAGCATTCTGCAGCCTTCCCCCAACTCGGAGAATTCCTTCGTCATCCAGCATTGGACTTAGCTTGTATAAGGACGTGTTTGCCTTCAATTTCTTCAATTTTGTCTTGACTTGACGAGAGGATTCTTGATTCTTGTTAACTTCTTTAAGGGCTTCAACTACGTCCGAAAACGATGACTTCTGCACATGCCTAACAATCTCCTTCTCAGCGAGCTGAACTTCATGCACCGATAATTCACCTCGAGCTGTTTGGCTGATGAAAGCAATGCCATTAGCTGAATGATCACGGTATTTTCGCACTAGCCATTCCTTAAATCTCAAGAGCCACGCGAACGCCTTTCTCAGTTTATCCCAGGACGAAAATCGTTGAATAAGCCTTGTGAGAACATCTTCTGTTTGTTCATGTAAACGTGTTTGACTGTATATCTGTACATCTCGTTTAACTTCAGGATCGTCAGCGAACGGTTCCTGACTCTGACTTTGTGAAGGCTCGCAAGGCCAAAGGTCTTTCTCTTTTGTCAGGAATTCGGGGCCATTCAGCCATCTGTTACTCTGGATCATCGCATCTACTGTGAGGCCCCTGCTAGCATCATCTGCAGGATTGAGTTCGGAGTTGACGTACTTCCACTGACCGGGCTCAGAATTCTCATGAATCACTGTCAGGCGGTTGGCCACAAAGGTGTGGAATCTGGTAGATTCATTTCTGATATATTGGAGAACTGAGGTGGAATCCGACCAAAAAACAGATTGTTGAACTGGTATTTCAAGCTCGGTCTTGAGCGTTTTGTCTAACTGAACCGCCAGAACTGCAGCTGAGAGTTCCAATCTTGGGACTGTCATTGGCCTGATGTGCGCTAGCCGGGACTTCCCCATGAGAAAGGAGCAGTAAACATTGTCTTTCACATCCACCAATCTTAAGTACGAGACGGCTCCAAATGCAAACTGAGAAGCATCAGCAAAGTTGTGTAACTCAGCAGACTTTACGTCTCCAAGGTCGGCAGGTTTAACGCACCTTGGCACTACCACTTGTGAAAGTTTAGGCAACTGTTCCTTCCATTTTTCCCATCTTTGACTTTCATTCACTCCAACAGGCTCATCCCAATCTATCCTTTGTCTACATAAATCTTGAAGTAACTTTTTGGCGGGAAGAATAATTGGTACCAGAAAACCGAGTGGATCGTAAACGGAACTTGTTAGAGATAGTATTCCTCTGCGAGTGTTCGGCTTATCCTTTAGGAAGGTGCTGAACAAAAACTGATCCTTTTGCATGTCCCATTTCAAGCCCAAGGTTCGCTCTACGGGAAGTCTTTCTTTATCTAAGTCAAGGTCCAAGACAGATGCGGCCCTTTCTCTTGCAGGAATGCTCTCCAGTACACAAGCTCTATTGCACAGCCATTTAACGAGACGGAATCCGCCCTTGGAAAGTAGGTCTCGAAGTTGAATTGCCACGTCCACAGCACAAGCAGATGTCGCGACCGATTTCAGGCAATCGTCAACGTAGAAATTCCTCTTCACCGTTTCCACGATCTCCTCATCAAAGACATCCTTGTTATCATCAGCTGTCTTTCGAAGAGCGAAGTTGGCGCAACTTGGAGAGGACGTAGCGCCAAATAAATGAACTTCCATACGGTGATCCACTGGATCCTGATGCAAATCATTATCTGGCCACCAAAGGAACCTGAACGCGTCATAATCATTTGGTGATACTGTAACCTGGTGGAACATGCATTCTACGTCAGCTGCTAGTGCCACTTGCTCTTGACGAAATCTTGTTAGAACGTCAACGATGCTGTTGGTTAGATCCGGTCCACTGAGGAGATGGTCATTTAAAGATACGCCTCTGGACTTTGCGGCACAATCAAAGACAACTCGCGTTTTTTCTGGCTTGTTGGGGTTAAACACGGGGTGATGCGGTAAGTACCACAACGGTTTTCCTTTAGCATCAAGTTCGTTCTCAGGTACCCTTGTTGCGTGCCCCTTGCTGATGTAATCTTCGACAGTTGCTTTGTACTTCTCAAACAGTTCGGAGTCTTGAAGGAATCTCTTCTTCAGGAAATTCAGTCTTCGTTCCGCCATAACCCGATTGTTGGAAAGGTTGGGTACCTGCTCTCTCCAGGGAAGTGCTATCTGATAATGGCCATCAACCAACTTGGCTGAACTTTCCATCACCGCTATAGCTCTCTTGTCTTCAACCGACATGGAAGCCTTGGAATCAGGAATCAGACCAGCATTCTCAGTCTTCCAGAATCTTTCGAGTTGCTGCATAAGAGCGTCCCCTTCCCTTTGGACATTCACTACTCGCGTGAAGTTAACGCTGTGGCGGCATTCCTTATCAGCAACTCTGTCCATGGGTCCCATTAGCGTCCATCCCAAAGGTGAACGAATGGCGTAAGGGTCGCCTCTGTTACCACGCCTTTCTTCTAATACCCAGAAGGCTTCAGGAACATTGCATCCTATGATTAGTTCAATCTTATCCTTGTCCATGCTTGGCAGATTGATGTCACGCAAATGACGCCATCGTCTTGTGTCATGAGCTGTGGGGATGCTGTGGCTTGAAGCATTCAGTTTGTCAACTGTCCACAATCTGTTAATCTTTATCTTATCAGATCCATCCAATGCTTCGACAGTTAAACTTATCTCTTGACCAATCTTAGGGCTATCTCGCGTCTCCTGCGTAGTCAAGTAGAACGTTCTCATGTCTCCTTGAACTCCCAGCTGAGCTGCCAAGCTTTTGTCGCACAGTGATACATCTGATCCGTTGTCAAGAAGGGCGTAGGTCTGCAATTTTTTCCTCAAACCCTGACCATGAACCTTTACGGGAACTATCCTGAGGCACACTTTCCCACCGCTCACTAAGGTATTGTTTGACTGTCCACGTTCAAGAGAAGTTGCTTGAGCAGCCTGGGTAGCTTGACGAACTTGACTGGCTGGGGGGTGGCTTGAGTAGTGTTAGCTTCACTACCCTCTGTGCTGTTCGGACCTTGTTGACGAGGGGGATGGAGCAAAGTGTGGTGTCTTCTCGTACATCCTTCCTTTTGGCAGGCTCTCTTGCTTAGACAGCCCAATGAGATATGACCATATTGAAAGCAATTGTGACAAAGCTGAGCTTTCCTCATTAACTGGACTCGTTCATCAAAGGTCATTTTTGCAAAGTTCTGACATTTCAGCAAGGAGTGGTTACCATGGCATGCTGGACACGAGCTGCTCTTCGCCTTTGTATGCTCATTTCCTGGACCATACGTTGACGTGTTACCTTGCTGACCAGACGTGGCCCCTTGGGTGTTAAGCGTAGTATTGTGGTTAGACGACGGTGATTTTTCTCTCAACCTCGGTTTCGAAGGACCCTGTTTCTTGTCATGTGTGGCATCCGTGACGCCTCCGAAGACTGGGTTATTTGCTGCCCTTGCTTTAACTTCAACAAACGCCGAGATATGTCTGATGCTTGGTCTCTTACCAGATTGCTGAATACTGTCTGCTACTTCAACAAACTTGGTGCGTAGGTGAAACGGCAATCTTTGTACTATTCTTCGTAAGTTGTCTGCGCTATTAATCTCATCAAGGTATCCTATTGACTCCAACGTGTGTTCACAGTCTTTTAGTTGATCTGCAAAGGTCAACAATCCAGACCGGTCAGAAGGCCTTATTGGAGGACCTTCAGTCAACTTGCTAACGTGTTTGGCGGCAATTGTATACGGGTGACCAAATCGCTCCTTCAGCAATTTCCTTGCAGTCTGATATCCCTTTGAAGGATCCATGACCGTGCAGCACTTAATCGTCTTCTTCGCCTCGCCGGTTGTATACTGCAGAAGATAAGTGAGCTTCTCGGTCTCGTTTGCTGCGTTTCGTTCTATATTGTTCTCAAATGTTCGAATAAAGCTCCAATATTCAAGGGGGTTGCCATCAAATGCAGAAAGGTCCGGTTTAGGCAGCGCGAACCCTTGTCTTATCGTTGATCCTAGCATGTCTTCGACCATCGCAAAGGCGCTGTCTCCGGATTCACTACGTGCGAGATCGCTATCAGGTTTGACTGGAGCGTAGGTGAATTCTCTGGCGTTCGGGTTTAACTTCGATTCCCGAGGGATCTCCCCGTAAGCTTTCTCGGGCTTCGACACAACATGAGCCTTAACGCCATCATCTCTGGATTCAACATTACGATTCAAATTAAATACTCCAGCGAACGGATCAGGTTTATCCAAAATTCTTGTAACATCATCAGTGATGGCGGGATTTTCTTCATCGAGAAATCGCACTTGAAGTTCCGCTTGCTCCAATTCATATTTAGCCTCAAGAACTTGTCGCTGTAACTTCATTTCTTCTTCCTGTCTCAGAAGTTCTTGTTTCTCTTTCAATTGCTGCAATTTTAGGCGTGCCAGGGCTTGCTTTGCCTTAACCTTCTTGATAGTCGAACTTGAACTGCTTCGACTTCGCTGAGAACCCGCAGTGCTTACGGAATCTTCTGGATGAACTTCAATGCCTCCGCGAACTTCACTTCGAGCGCTTAGTCGCCGCTGAGAACCCGCAGCGCTTACGGAATCTTCTGGATGAACTTCAATGCCTCCGCGAACTTCGCTTCGAGCGCTTAGACGCCGCTGAGAACCCGCAGCGCTTACGGAATCTTCTGGATGAACTTCAATGCCTCCGCGAACTTCGCTTCGAGCGCTTAGACGCCGCTGAGAACCCGCAGCGCTTACAGAATCTTCAGGAGGAACATCAGTTTCTTTGTGAACTTCACTTCGAGCGCTAGCGTTCGCTTTGACAACCCATTGTTCATTCGTCATTTGGAACATCAACTTCCTCCGAAATTGTTCATCATAGTAACGAGCCTCTCTTTCTAGATCCGTACTTTCGTTAAACGTTGCAAGATATTTGTGATGAGCTGTTTGAAATCGACGGAATGACTCTTCAACTTCAATCATCAAAATCGACACCTCCTCCACATTCCCAAACTCTAATGTGAGAGACTCTATGGTTTGATATAACGACGTTAACCTCGCAACGTATCCCGATCTTGAATTCTTTAAATGTAGGCATTCAAGTCCTTCCAACTCAGAATTGCTCGCGTTTGATGCACCTGCATTCGCCATAACAGTACGAAGATCTTCAAATAAATATAAACGCAATCCACACACAGATTTTCCAATGCGACCTTTATAACCACTATTACAACTTGATTATTCTAGCGATTTGCTGGAAAACAAGAAATAATACTAAATAAGTCTACAACACAAGAAACGAAACGATAAACGAATAAATCAACAAAAAATGAAGGGGAAAACAACGAAACTTACAAGATCTGTGCGGCCTCTACGACGATGAAACACTGACTACGCAAAATAAAACATTCACTGAAAACGACGCTATGCTAAACAAAAGATAAAAAATGCGCACGAAAAAATGACGGATACTTAATGACTAAACTAATTACAATAAACGATGGGAAAAAAATAACTGACGTAGCACCGTGGCTACACCCTTTCATAAGATAACATTTTGTTGATCGTCAATGGCTCCGCTTTATCAACCGTTTTTACTTTACTCAGTTCCAGTCGCTGAGCGCTTCGTTTCGTGATTATGAATCGGCACAAGATGGAAAGAATAAATTAAAATGTTCTTTTTCAGTTCTTTTTCGGCATTCAGACTTAAATTTAAATTACAAGATGGAAAGATCATGTTAGGTTTGCACAACGCTCCAAACAAATACTAGGAAAAGTAGTGGGAAAGCTACCAGTTAAAGTAATGGGGTTAGTTTCTAGAGAAACTGTGGTGCTGCGTCGGTGGGGGGATGAAACACGAGAATTTAGTTTTATCGACTGAGTCGATAAGGTAAATTAACCACCGTAAAAAGATTCAAATAGCTGACGTTTCGAGCGCTAGCCCTTCGTCGGAGCGAATCAAGGAATTGTGGGTAGTGTGTGGTTTTATATAGTAAGCGGTGGAGCTACGCTATTGGTGGAAATTTGGTGACGTGAAAAACAAATGTAGATTAGTTGAATGAAAAGCGTTCGTTGATTCCGTGGGGTTTGAGAGTGCCGATTTGAAAGATGATTTTTTGTTCTAGGTTTTTACGGCTTTCTGTGTTACCCTGGTGTAGGGAAAGGCCGCAGATTGTCATGTGTTGTTTAGAATGGTTAGTAAGATTAAAATGGCGCGCGACTGGTTTGGATGCGTCAAAGACGCATCCAAACCAGTCGCGCGCCATTTTAATCTTACTAACCATTCTAAACAACACATGACAATCTGCGGCCTTTCCCTACACCAGGGTAACACAGAAAGCCGTAAAAACCTAGAACAAAAAATCATCTTTCAAATCGGCACTCTCAAACCCCACGGAATCAACGAACGCTTTTCATTCAACTAATCTACATTTGTTTTTCACGTCACCAAATTTCCACCAATAGCGTAGCTCCACCGCTTACTATATAAAACCACACACTACCCACAATTCCTTGATTCGCTCCGACGAAGGGCTAGCGCTCGAAACGTCAGCTATTTGAATCTTTTTACGGTGGTTAATTTACCTTATCGACTCAGTCGATAAAACTAAATTTACCAGTTAAAGTACACTTCATCCCTTTTTAGTTTCCCAAATACAGTCGAAGCTCTCCTTGCGACTGCTCTCGTAAGCGACCAAGCTCTAGTTACGACCACTATTATAAAACCCCGTTTGTATTGTCACTCAAACTCTGTAATTAAAAGCTCTCGTAATCGACCGCCTTGACAAGCGATCGTAACGGCCGAGACCACTTTTGAGAATTACCAACTGGTCTTTTCCTTTGTTTTTAAGCTCTCGAAAGGGACCACTTAAAGATTTTGATTCGTATTAGTCAACGATTTCATGAAAGTATACACTTCTTGAACAAATTTACAGTAATATATATAACATAAGCGCTAATAGTGCGTTGATAAACATTTCGAATTAACAGTTCAAAATGATTTCCGGATGAAGCAAGCGAACAAGCCTTTTGCCAAAAGCTCTCGTAAACGAACAGCCTCTATCTAATGTTTCATCGCGTGGTCGCTTACGAAAGCCAATTCTCGTAAGCGACCAGCTCTTGTTACGACCACTTTTTCGAATTTCCGAGGTTGTCGCTAAAGAAAGCTTTGACTGCACATTCAATTTATAAGCGCAATTTATCATTATCATTATCCCGAGATTTATTTTGTAAACGTTGACAGAGGTGGCACTTTTGATCCATGCCAAGTCGTTTTCATTGAAATTTAATGCCCTGATTTGTTATATTACAGAAATTAGCTGAGAGCGCAATAAGCGAATGTATATACCCTTTCTTTGGTGTTTTGGAGTTCTGCAATATCATTCCACTGTATATTATACACCTATTGTACCAGCATTTATTTCCCTTAAGCTAGAGTATTGCAACGTTCTCACTGTACCTATGACGTGGATTTTACAGTGTAATACGCTTGCATATATTGCGCTCTCTCTTGTCCTTTTACGGTTAAATTACGCAAAAGTAGAACCATGATAATACCTTTAATATCACGCGTGCGTGTTCCGACTCCACAGGAAGTAGACCATGAAGACCATTCTTCCCATGTGCAACTAACAGTACGGCAGGCGCAGTCGGTTGTCCGATGTTGAGTTTCGGGTGGCTGGGGGCAGGATTGGGGCAATCCGTCACAGTTTTCTTTTTGGACCGTTGTCTGGGTTGATCTAAGAATAAGGACAACGTAAACAGTAAAGTGATAGGTAATAATTAAGCTAATAACATCGCTGATTCAGATGATAATGCTCCCCATCTATTTATTATGCTCTAGTCAAAACAGATATCATAATTAAGTAAGATAGTGTTTCACGGGTTTAGTAAAACCACGCTAAAATTGATATAATATAGATATATGTAATATTGATCATAATCAGTTTTGTTTGTAACTCTGCTAAGTAATTTATTCAGTGGAGATGAAAAAGTCAACCACCATTCTTCCTCATCACATTTATAGTAGTACGACTTTGCAATAACAATATATTTTAGGATAACAATGCGGTTTTTGTTAAAAAAGATACCACTAGAAAGTGCAGTTACATCAACCTTCGACACTTTGTGATCGTCACTGAATTCATAATCATGATCGCGATAATTATCATCGTCGTCACTGTCATAACATATTATATTAGTATTATTATCACTAGTATTATTATTATCATTATATTAAAGATGACTGTAGGAATGTGACGCGTACTTTATCGATCGAGTTCGTGAGGCTTGTCCACAAGTAGCTGACCAATCGCTCCACTGACTCCATGCACACTGTACTGTCTGACAGGTGCACATTGTCCTCTTAGTTTCCTTTTGAGGTGGCTGGGTACATGTCTGGGGTAGACCAGAACAGTCTGGTTTTTGCACTACAATTTGGCTGGTCTGGATAGACCGCGTCCTCTCAGCCAGACCGCATGTCGCCGACCAATCAGTCCAGGGCTTCCAAGTACATCTAACACTCTTGCAAGGACCTAGAGGGATGAATGCAATAACTGAATTTAAAACAGGATTATTGTCTACGGTGTCTTATAAAGGTCGTATCCATAGCCCTTATGATGTTGAGGTTGGCTATAACCTAACGTTTAGTTTCTTTCCAGAAGGAGTAGGTATATCACACTACAAGACCAAAATAGGTGTCTGTCAGTTTCACAGAAGGTGCATTGACCACTTTGAATTGTTTGAGACCTCTTTTCTTGAGAGACAGACAGACAGAAAGACAGACAGACAGATAGACAGAGAGAGAGAGAGAGAGAGAGCGTATGTTGCCGGATGAATGTATTATAACAACTCAATTATTTTACTTCTGTTTTTAATGTTTAATCATTTCCCCTAAAAATCCCCTTTGGGGACGTGGTGAATAAAGTATGTAGGTGTAATGTAAGGGGTTATGTTTCCTTTTTTTATCGAGTAGAAGAGTAGTATGGATTAAAGTCAAATAGTAATTTATTTGTCATTGTGCATGGTTTGTATTGAAACCACTAGTAAGTATAAAATGTTGACATTATCGAATAAGTTATTCATTTGCTGTTAATTATTAGACTTACAATTGGTTGTCCTTCTTTCAACTTGAGGTTGCGGGCAAGTAGTCTGCAGTCCGCTGCAAGACGGTTTGTTTATCACGTGATTTGTGACTTTGCTAGTTCTCTGTCTGATGCTTGCCCCGCACGTGGCCGACCACGTGCTCCAGTCATTCCAAGAGCAAGTGACATATTTACACTGACCTGCAAAAATAGACGGCATTACCCTCCTATTTACGCTTTTTACGGTATTGACACCGTTTCAACAAACACCGCAAATATTGTGAAAGTTCATGTCAGAATTTATATTGTTTGTGTTTTGAAAAGACACCATCAATAATACGAGAAACAAAATGTGGTTTTGTTTCTTTAGTACAAACTACACAAAACTCAGACGATCTTATATATTTCTCAACACGGAACAAACCGGACGCTTTTTCAGAGGCTTATATAAGATAGCCGTTTCGATTTTTAGCAATGTAACATGAAGTACCTTGAAGCTTTTTCCTTAGGAATGTTTTTTTTTTAATATAACTGGCAAATCAATGTATCACATGACCAAGGAAGCTTAGAGGATTTATAGCACTTCAGACCATCATGTTTTAATTAAGGTAAGTCACGCGACTTGATGACGTCATATGACGTGAAGATTATACCACAGTCAAAAAGACCCAAGTTTGTTTTAACTTAAGCCAAAATCAGTAGAAAGATGCTAAAATGATCTTAAATTGCAAAATTTACTCTAAGAAAGATTTTCATTAAAGTGATAATTTAAGCAGAAAGTTTACAATTTTGGAAAATATTTATCTCAAAAGATTGTCACCATGGATATGATAGATATCATAAACAAAAATCGGTCACTGGAAAGTGTTTCGAGATAAATTTGGTGCCTTAAAAGTTATAAATTAAAGTTCAAAACCAGCGAAGGCACTCCGCCGAAACAACACCCCTCACCCCGTCTTAATTTGGATTAATCATGGATGGTAGTGATGATAATGATGGTACTATTGGTGCTGCTGCTGCTGCTGTTGCTGTTGCTGCTACTGCTGCTGCTGCTGTTGCTGCTGCTGCTGCTACTGCTGTTGCTGCTACTGCTGCTACTGCTGCTGCTGCTGTTGCTGCTACTGCTGCTGCTGCTGTTGCTGCTGCTGCTACTGCTGCTGCTGCTGTTGCTGCTACTGCTGCTGCTGCTGCTGTTGCTGCTGCTGCTGCTACTGCTGCTGCTGCTGTTGCTGCTACTGCTGCTGCTGCTGCTGTTGCTGCTGCTGCTGCTACTGCTGCTGCTGCTGTTGCTGCTGCTGCTGCTGCTGTTGTTGCTGCTGCTGCTGTTGCTGCTGATGATGATGATGATGATTACAATTATTGCGATTGTTATATGATGATGGATTTTCTCGTTATACTTACAGTCCATGTCCTTGGTTTCCACTTTTTCCTTGTCGCATGTAGTTTGTAAACCTGAACATCCTCCTTGCTGTTCTATGATATGTTCATTCTGTTTGGTCAGCGTTCTCTTTCTCTTCATGCCACGACCGCAAGAGATGGTCCACGAGGACCACACGCTGTAATCACATGTCACGTATCTACACTTGAAAACTAAAACCAGACAAAGAGATCGTATTAGAGCGGTTTTTAGGTAGATTCTTGGTGTTGCGATCACCAAATGACGTAAAACAAAAGATTCAAAAGAAAGTAAACAATACCCACACCACAACACAAAAGCTAACCAACAATAGTTTCCGCAACACCAAGAAACACCCGGTTTTTAATCGAGTGACGAAAATAGGTCGGCGATTGATTTGGTTTTGAATTACTACGCTTTGTGATCGGCTAAAAATATATTGCACCACTTTCTCAACCAATCAGAAGCAAAAACCAAAACCAATCGTGACTTACTCGCACGCGTTTTACTGCGCTTGGTTACACGTACTTACTTTGAGTATTGATTGGTTCAAAGGATTGTCTGCGTGTGTTGTGATTGGCCAGTTTTAATTTTTCCGAAACTCAATTGAAAACCTTTCTAATTTTATTTCAATTAATTTATGGTCTGCAAATAATGCTGTAACACTGTGTTTCTATGGAAATCTAATGGCCCTGTTTTGCTGAAATCCCCAAAATCAAGAACTAAGGAAAAGATCAAGAGTTAAAGGGCGTTTTTTATAACTTCTCTAATGGCACAGAAAGCATTGCTATGGTTACTGACTCCTTTGTTTAAAACTTACCCTGACATGAAGACTCTGCCAAGGTGTGCAACAGATTAGGTAACTCCGCCATATTGCGAACATAAAATAAATGAGAAGCTTTGGGTTCTGAAGCCATAAACTCCAGCTCTCTGCGATTGAGATTTTTTCCAACTCCTATAGAAAATATGTTTACTTTGATCGATAGGAGCTCCTGGACCGGAGTGCGAAGAGACGCAATCCCACCATTACTGGCTCCGTCTGTTACAATCAGTAACATCTGCAAATGTAAGGTGGTATTATACCATTTACTGCTGCTTTGGAACAAAGAAATCAAGCGATTATTTCCGTTTTCTTTCTTTAATTTCTATGATTAATATTCGTTATTTTGAATCGTTTTAGATGTACGGCACTAATTCCAATGAACGGAGTTTTATTACAGCCTCATTGTCTCACTCTCAGTTTTTATTACATTTGTCTTTTTACAGTCGACTCCCGATAACTCGAACCTTCAAGGGAAATAGGGTTCGAGTTACCGGGAGTCGAGATTGTGAACAATGACAGAAATAAGAAAAAAAAAAACGGTATTTACTGTGTATTTCTGTTTATACAAGTGTACATTTTAACCAAATTTTATTACTGCATGGAATGGAACAATATTTCTAAATATTATACAATCAGAACGTAACGTAACGTAAAAAAAAACAAATCAAAAAAGCAGGAAAAGACTACATGTAGGTACTGTGATGCGAACAACGTCGGGATACTGCTACAGAGTTCATGCGATTTACTTTTACTTTTTTAAAAAGTCATAATACGCGTCTGCTTCAAAATAACATCAATGTTTTGGACTACAGCACTGTATGTTTTGATTGTCACGTCTTGACAAACATGGTTCGAGTTATCTAGGGTAGAATTATAGAGAAATGACCTGAAGGGAAAAGAGGTTCGAGTTCAGTCTCGAGGGTTCGAGTTACCCAGAGTACAATTACAGTAAATGTATGACGGAAATCCAGGGAAATTAATTTTGGTTCGAGTTAGCGCCAGGTTCGAGTTAGCGAGGGTTCGAGTAATCGGGTGTCGACTGTATTGCAATTCAATAACCGATTCGGCTTACAAAAGAAACACTTGATCTATTCGTTTCATATTACTCATTAACTGTCTTCATCTCACCTTTGTGACTCCTGGTCTTGCTCCGTTTGACGATTTAAAGAGTTCTGTCTTAGCCAATGTCAGTGCCCTATTGGTGTATGTATATCCACCTATAAACCAAGATCGATTAGCTACTGTTCTTAGCTGCTTTAAAACGAGTGTCACAAAAGCAATAAGCTACATTTGCAAAAAGAAATGGTACCCAAAAATAAAGGTCCACTTTTGTTGACAATTACCATGTCAAAACACTAAATGTATCTTTCGATGCAGATGGCCAGGGTGAAAACGAACTGCTAAGGCTAAATGTTCATGATATTCCTTTGCATCTTTGAAAAATGCTGCTGTTAGTTCTCGAAATTCACCTTATATCTTCGCAGAACTGAAACGAGTTTTGTGAATTAATTACAATTATTTAGCAATCATTATACCAACATTTTAAACTAACCTGCTACATTCTAGTTCGAGGAATATGATTAATAAGATAATATGCGCTGTCATGAGAATAGCATTACCTCTGTGTCTGATATTTGAGACAGCTTTCATGAAATCAACCTTGTTGGCATATTTATGCAGTTTGATGTCCACGTTGGCATAGGTACTGTATGTTAACACGCCCATCTGAACTCCGTTGGGACCAAAGTTGTCGAAGCCATTTGCCAGAGCAGCTACGAAGTCTTTTTCTCGTTTGAAGTCGTCATTACTGATGCTGCCAGACTCATCCATGAGAACTCCAAGTTCCACTTTACAGCCTGGATTCAGGAAGAAGACAAATTAATCATATTTTACAAGTGTATGTCATGAGTGTATGTCATGACATTCTTACTATCAGAGTCAAGTAAAATCGAAGTTCCCGTAAGCAGACAACCTCGCGAAGCAAAATAGTGTCCGTAACTGGAGCTGGCCGCTTACGAGAATGGCTCTGGTGAGAGGAGAATTCATGCAGAGTTTTGTCAAGGCGGCCTTGAGTAGAGCTGTCCGTTGACGAGAGTATCCACTCAGCTAGAGAGCTACGCCTGTAATACGCTATTGCCATATGAGAGTCGATATGTTATCGGTTTCTGATTTTTAAGTTTTTTTAAACGTTGCAATCGAACACTACGATTATAAAATGGAACCTCCTGAATGCGACCTACGATTATTTTAAACCTGGGTGTGGTCCGTTACAGGAGGTCGGAACAGTCAGGAGCTTTGAGTTTGGATGATATTTGAACCAATACCAACTTCTATGCACAAACTGCTTTATTGCAGTCGAATTTCCCGTAAGCCGACAGTCGAAGACAGATGAAGAAAAAGTGTTCGTCACTGGAGCTTACAAGCACGATTCTCGTAAAAGAAATTCAAACGTGGTTTTGTAAAGGTGGCCGTAAGTAGAGGTGTCCGCTTAATTACGAGAGTGTCTGCTCAGAGAGCTTCCATTGCATGTATTTTTAGTAGTGGTCATCTGGTGAAAAATAAATGAAACATATTCCAACATGCAATTGCCATTTCACCAAGGATTAACAACACAGGAGGTGCAACACATCTGCAATACTACAACTGGTTAAATTGCACTCCAAATGAAATATCTTGTCTTTCATAAGAGAGAGACATAAAATGCTCGGTTCTGTGGGACATACGGTGCATCCGGGAAATGCAAACTTACATGATGCATAAATCGATTCCGTTTGTGGTGCAGGGCATGTTGTTTGAAGCCCGTTACAGTTCGGTCTGTTCACCACGTGTTGTGTGACTTTACTCGTTCGCTGCCGAGTCATTCGACCACAGGTGGCCGACCAGCCTCCCCAAGAATTCCATGCGCATGTCACATATTTGCATGGACCTAATCAGGTTACAAAATACAAACATCTTTAGTGTATTCAAAGAGGCGATAAAATGACTTCATAAAGTATTGGCTTTGAGGTTAGATTATGCTAATCCAACAATCCAACAATCCAACAATCCAACAATCCAACAAAGTGACTACAAAAGAATTACTGAACCGATTAAAACAAGCAGTTTGCTATCAAAAAGTTATGTTTTCAAGTAATATATCAAACACGAGCAAAGGTGTTTCATCCGGAGGCGGTACGCACCTCTCGGAACGCCTCACAAGATTGGCTAAGAAAACAATAGAACAAACAACAGAACAATGGACCCTAGACCTAAAAACAATACAAGTGCGTGATAACCAGGTCCAATGAAATTAGAGGTTCTGAAGAGGTGCGTGGCTACTGTTCATCCGACTATTTCCAAATACCGAGAAGTGAGGGCAAAAACGAGGCGAAGCCAAGTTTTTAACCCACTACGAAGTGTTTGAATATCCTGATAAAACACTCTTAGAATCATTAAATGCGGCAGAGAAAACGAAGGGGAAAAGAAGTTTAGGAAGTGTATGCAAATTAAGACCGGATATTCAAACCTTCTTCACGATGGTGATTTCCTTTGTGTGATCGTCATGAATTACTAAATAGTTTGAGAAGAGCAGGGGTTGACTCCTTAGGTCAAATTTTAATTTCTGTTCCGTTGGATTCTGTTGATGAAATCCTGACTGCTTTGCACGTGAACATTTTTTATAACGTTTTCAGACTTGTACCATGGTCACTGCATGGTAATCTTTGATGCTAACGGGTTTAATACTTCACTCCCAGAGTCAATTGTGAAGACATGTATTATAGTTCTAACTTTTGAGTATGAGAACAAAATATTATGGAGTGACCATTCAAATGAAACCTCTTCGGCAGTATTTTTACATGGTATTTTTTTTCAATATTATATAACATGGAAGTTGGGATTTTCCCTGAATTTTGATATTTTGCACTCTTGGGAGTTAAAGGGTTAAATCACTCAAGCTACCTAGCAAAATAACTTACAGATGGTATTCTTGGTTTCCAGCAGTTCCTTTTTACAAGTTGTTGTCAGGCCTGAACAGCCACCTTGCTGCTCTTTGATGTGTTCGGTTTGTTTGTTCAGTCTTCTCACCCTTCTCATCCCATTACCGCAAGAGCTGGACCACGCAGACCACACGGTGTAGTCACATGTCACGTACTTACACTTGTATTCTTTAAATATAGCACAAATGAAAAAGCGAAATGATACTGATTAGATTAATGTTATCTTTATGAAATAGTCTCTTAAAAGATAAAAGTAGGTTCATACGGCGGGAGCTTAACCCGATTTCTGTTGTATATAATGGAACTAACAGTACGAAGAAACTAGGGTCACTAAGAGTATTGCTACTTTTGCCTGGATAGTCGGCCTGTCCATCGCAGGGTTTCACACAGCATTATGTCGCCGGTACCCGTAAATACACCTGGGCCAGGTTGTTCAAAAGGTGGATAGCGCTATCCACCGGATAAATCACTATCCAGTGGATAACACAATGGATTTTTTTAGAAGTTATCCATTGGATAGTGATTTATCCTGCGGATAGCGCTATCCACCTTTAAACAACCGGGGCCTGGTCTTTATTAACGCTTATTTTATTATCCTCTAGTAGTCTCTGATTAGAAACACATAATTTAAGAGAACAAACCACACCACCGGGGACATCGCGCCGTACTCTTTGAAAATTAAGAATGAGGCGAGTCTTCTAACCCTTTTTGCCTGGGGAAGGGGGAGGAGGGGGGGGGGAGGGGGGGAGGGGGCTAACTTTCAATATTCATAACTTACTAAATATGTTTTCAAACGCCATCAAACTTTGTGACTTTTCCTAAAATTTATCTGGCAACAATTTCTTATGACATTTTATTGATCACGTGACTTGATGTTTCCATGGCAACATGATTTTGACAGCCATGTTTTTTTTAATTTGCATATTTTTACCTTTGAATGAAGAAAAATTCTTATCAATAACTATTTGTTCAGACATAAACAAACGATAAAAACCGACGTTTCGGTGTCATCATGACGACATTGTCAAGGTAACAGGTGAACGAAATGTAAATGGTAACAAGTATTTGAAGCAGTGCGAAAATAAAATAAATAAAGTATTTACATAGTTTTTGTTTTTGTACTTTCTGTTATGTTAATTTTAGCGCCAACACTGCTTCAAATACTTGTTACCATTTACGTTCCGTTCACAAGTTACCTTGACAATGGCGTCATGATGACACCGAAACGTCGGCTTTTATCGTTTGTTTTTGCTTGTCTATGAATTAAGAAAACCAATGTTTATTGGTATAACTTTTACATTTTTACGTCATTTTATCGTTTATTTATTGGTTTTGATTAATTTTGAGTCAATTTGGACGGTTTTTAAGAGGTTTTGAAAAATTTCAGAAACCCAAGATGGCGGCCGTATCATGACTAATTACCTTATAACTACGTCATATGACGTTATCGTTTCATTGTGCGGACCGCAAAAGAGACAGTTTTAGACGTACTATGTACCCTCTAGGTTTTATTGTCATAGCCTTAATGTTCTTGAAGTTACGAGGGGGACGCAATGTGCCCCCCCCCCCCCCCCCCGCGCCCCCAGGCTAAGGAACTCAAAACAAAGCCCCTGAGGCAAAATAGGGCTAACATCCCCTATAAATTTGAATCAGTGGCGCATTTGGAGAAGCTTTATCCCATTATCTTGCAAAAAAAAAAAAACAAGGCCTTTAAATTTTCACTCCGCCACTCTCCCCAACTTCCACCGCCTTGCGATGGAGTCTGAGTCCGCTGCTGTTGAACAGGTGTAGGAAAGAAAAGGCCAAGTGTCTTTTAAAACCTCGTTCTCCAAAACGATCATCTGAGCTGAGATCTTGCGGTGGTCTAGCCTGGATTTTAATCCGTCATCTTACGCTTAGTACTATTATGCCCTACACACAGGTAGCAGGTTAAATCACTTGAGTCTCAAGTGGTTTAAATTGATTTCATTCAAGTATCTCAATAGAAATTGTTTACAAATAGTTCATTCACATTTTCATCTTGAACGGATTGATAATTAATTGTCTATCGTTTCAACCAATGCAATGCCAGGGCCAAAACAGGACAAGAAATGTTTTAACGACCAAACCAAACTAAAACCGTCAGCTCCAACCAGGAATTACCAACTAATGTATACTCCCATTCCCTTCCTTAATAACTTACTCTTGCAGGACGATTCTCCGATCCGTTGCAAAAGGGACTGTAATTCCTGCATATTTTCAACATAAAACACGTGATCGTTGACCGGAGCTGACGCCATCATCTCTAGTTCTCGTTTGTTGATGTTTGAACCTATACCAATGGTGAATATATTGACGTAGCTGTTTTTAAGATTTTCGATAGGAACTCGGAGTTTATCGCTCCCGCCAGTAGTCGAGCCATCCGTCAACACAATAAGAATCTATAAACAATTACAAAAGAGACTAGAATTGCAGACTAAAATTGTGTACAGTCGAATCCCTACTAACGGCCACTTCCCCACAATGGTCACCTCTGATCATTCGGCCACAGTGTTCTTGTCACAACCTCTTATCCTCTTATTGGAAACAAATCCTCTTATTGATTACCTTCCCAGGCCATCTCGGCCACCTCCATACAACAGTCGGAATATTCGGTCCCAAGGTAGCTTTTGTGGAAAACAATTTGAAGGTCAGCATGCCAAAATTAAATGATTTTGAGTTGATAGTTGGCTAAAAATAAGATGCCGCGACACCCAAATTTAGACTTCACTGATAAGTTATGTTTCTAGCCGCGGTTACACCAGACTTATTGGGTCGCCAGAGCGCGGTAAAATCGAAAGTGGAGAGACGACAGGTAAAGTAATTGCAAAAAAAAGCGGCTAGAAATTCAACAAATTAAATAAATTGAAATAGATAAAAACACTTATGCAACTTTTTTAAGCAACTTATTTTTTAATTAGTAGCTGCATAATATTTAATGCAATTGCCTTTGCGATGTTCATCATTTTTGTGTTGCCTCCTTATTATTGGTTAAATAGACTTAGTTTGACAAACCTTTGAGACACCTGAACGAGCTCCATTTGACAACTGGAAAAGCTGATTCTTCGCAACGTTCAGAGCTTTGTCCGTGAACGTCCAACCTCCTGTTGACAAAGTTATTGTTCTGTGTATTACTTAATTGCTAAGGCACAAGTTTGTTTTTCACTAGTTTTATGATCTTCAGGTGATGGTGATGGTGAATGGGAGATAACCAAAGACCATTGCCAATAAAACGTTTCCACAATAAAGATATATATAATAATACCTATCCTATTTTTAGTACTGGACCGCGTTGTTCAAAGCGCGATTAAGCTAATCCAGGGTTAGTGTCAATTTTGATTCCAGTTAAACGCTTAATCAATGGAAATTTTCCAAAGTATTTTCGCCCTTTAGGATCGACTTTGGCTTCTTGGAAACACTTCTTACAAGATAATTAAATCCTCGGTTAAGCTTTAATCCTGGGTTGGCGTTAACCAAGCTCTGAAGAACCAAGCCCTGAAGTGTTATTTTGAAGAAATTTCGGTTTAAGTAAGTGTAGCATCATGGTTTGATTGTGGGTGACTGAATTTAGATTCACTCCTTGGTCTGTTCTAAGCGTTCAGATAGTGGAAAGCGACAGAAACAGTCATGAGCCAAGAAATAAGGATTTTAATTTGTTATTATTGTTCGAGCGTTTAACCTTTGGTGAGGGTATTGTTTATTTTCTAAGTAACAGTATCACAAGGATTAAGTGTCATTTTAAGACCTCGAAAAAGTTTAATGATTTTGTATTAACAAAAAAAAAAATAGTGAACTTGAAAAAAGTTAGCCTTACTTTTTTTCGAGTTCTCACATTTTCGTTTCCGAAGTCGGTGTTAGAACAGTCCATGATTGTTTGATAATTCCTTTTTTCCCTTGGTGTTTTAGTGTTATTTTGTTATTACGTAAGGTATTTCATGCATGGTTTTCACAAAAAAGCCCAAAACCTCATCCGATGACTACCTTTTTCTGTGTTAGGTGATTTTAAGAATCGTGAAAGCTGCATCGCAAAGAAAACTTCTTCGCACCGTTTCCCCAAAACTGAATGCCTTGAATGAGCTGTTTACACCTAAATGGTAAAAAATAAAGGTGGTGCCAAGGGAAGCTACTTACTAAACTGCTTGATGCTGTTCACAGCATGGATAAAGTTTCTCTTGTTAGAGTATTGATTGAGCTTGATATCAAGACGCGCATCCGTGCTGTATGATACAACCGCCATCTGCATTCCATTTGGACCAAAGTTGGTGAAGCTATTTGCCAGAGTAGCAACGAAGTTTTTCTCTTTTACGAAATCATGGTCTTTGATGCTACCCGATTCGTCCATTAAGATTCCTAATTCGCCCTTACAACCTAGGATAAAACATAAGGATTGAAATGGACTTATTTATGTATTAAGATACTGCGCATGTTAGTGATATATGATATCCTTTAAATTCAATTTCACTTCTGATTATGAGTTTAGAAATATTGTATTTCCTCGAATAATACCCGTCCCTCGATTATTCGCCCCCTTTGGTAGAAATATTTGAAATAATCGATTCTTTTCATTAAATCGCCCCACATCCCCTTCCTTTTCTTCCTCATCCTTATTGTCAAGTTAAAACTGATTCACTTCTCGTATAGAAAACAATCGTTACATTTACAGAAAAGTTACAAAAGCACGGGTTTCACTGATATAGGTTTTCTTTTGCGGCGTTCGTGTAGTTGACTCTTTCCTTTGTTAGCACGTTAGCATTTCCGGGGAGCAATATTTGAAATAATCGCCCCCACGCCCCCGGCTATTATTCGAGGAAATACGGTAGGTCTGTCGAAGGTGTCGAAGTCACCATGGTGAAGGAAGACTTCGAAACGGCAAAAAAAGCTGTCTTTAGTGATAAAACCGTTAACAAACATGATGTGTTTTAGTTACAGTTTTATTGCAATATAATTTTGTGAGAAAAGTATTTTATTGCATTTCATTGCTAGTGTTAAAATGTTGTCGTTGTAAAATTGAAGTGGCATTCACAAGGTTGAATACAGTTCGTTCAAAGATACTTCCTTGATCCTAGCAAAGCAAAATAAAAGCAATATTTCTTTGAAGAAAGACATTCAGAAGTGACAAAAATAAAAAAAAAAGTATTTCAATAACTCACCCACTCTAATTCACATTTTGCTTTATTTGCACTGTTGCGAATAAATAAACGTATTATCCAAGAACTCGTCGGTTGCGGGCGACGTATTTTGGCATACCATGACTATTTTCGATTTGATTTAATATATCATATTATGTTAAATTATACAAACAATCAAGAAAGGGACCAGGTATTATTGTTGTCATAAATGATCATTAATTTCTCGTTACAGACTTACAAGAGATATACGAGGACTCCACTTGTGGCTTAGGGCAGGAGGTCTGCAAACCGTTACAGTTCGGTCGGTTGATGATGGATTGCGTGACTTTGCTGGTACGCTGGCGTGTTATACGCCCACATGTAGAAGACCAACTGCTCCATGGGTTCCAAGAACACGTCACACTAATGCAAGGACCTGTTATTTAAAAAAAAAATTAATTAGAACAATGTTCATCTGGGTAAATGATGCAATTTTTGGCGGTTATTATAACAGCTATTTAATGCTGTTACTGGAAAATTATCCACACATGTAGGTCAAGGCTTATTCTCTCTCTTATAATTAAAAAAATATATATATTGTACATACATACATACATTAACTTTATTTTAACTCGAATTGTGACTACTGCATTCGTGATTTTAAACCATTTACTATTAAAACGTTCTACAGCCTCTTCCCAAGGCAACAGGATGAACGAGATCGGGTGAAGGGCTAGCGAGCAGCAAGACTGGAAGGGGCAGTACGCAGCTCTTACAAGGTCTTCTCTGACTTGCTGAGAAAACAATACAACAAACAACAATGGATCGTAGCCCTGAAAACAAAAGAGCTGCTTGATACCCAGGTCCAATGACATTAGAAGTTGTTAAGAGCTGCGTGGTATCTGGACTGGTGAGGAGGATTACCGATCTTAGGATCGACTTGCTTTCAACAAAAATTTGATCACGTGATCGATGAACTTTTTTTAAACCGCAGAGTAAACCCAACAGTGCTTGAAGCGGGGTGATTTCCAAGCCATTTCAAATAACGTGTGGAAAAAGACCATATGCTAGCTGAACTTACAGTTTGTCGTCTTAGTTTGAGTTTCTTGCTTGTCGCACGTGACTTTAAGCCCTGAGCAGCCACCTTGTCTCTTGATGTAATGTTCGTTGACCTTGGCCAGGCTACGTGTGCGTCTCATTCCAGAACC
The DNA here is from genome assembly GCA_024195265.1 of Dendrophyllia cribrosa. NCBI lineage: Eukaryota > Metazoa > Cnidaria > Anthozoa > Scleractinia > Dendrophylliidae > Dendrophyllia > Dendrophyllia cribrosa. The sequence goes on along the minus strand of JAJLRJ010000013.1, from coordinate 11,693,762 downwards.
ACAAGAGGCAGACCATACACTCCACTGGTTGAAGTCACAAGTGACGTAACGACAGTTATATGCTATGAAAAGACCAACATAATTATGACACACTTATCCCGTTATCCCTTAAAAGCGCAAATGTATAATATGACTAGATAGAGCAGTATGTGACGAAACGATAGTTATATGCTATGAAAAGACCAACAGACACACTTATCTCGCCATCCCTTAAAAGCGCAAATGTATCATACGACTAGATAGAGCAGTATGGGACGAACCGACAGTTATATGCTATGAAAAGATCAGAACAACACACATATCCCTTTTAAGTCCTTTAAACATTGCAATGCTTTGCTAAAACATTGCAATGCTTTGCTAAAACATTGAAATGCTTTGCTAAAAAAAGTAGCGCAGGCGTATAACACGATAAGACAGCGAGGGGTATTCTACATTATTTGCTTGCACGAATACTAAGTCTTCGTTATGTGTAAATTCACACAATTTAAAATGCCAAACGAGAGTTTTCTCAGATAAAAACTGACGAAAAAAAATCTGATTAAGGGTAAACATTGTTAAATGCAAGACCAATATTCGTATACCTTACAGTATTTACAGTTTGAAACATCTGAGGACCCCTTTCCAATCACCCCTAATTTTGTAATTTAATAATGATTCACGCATTCAACTTCGTTCAGGTGAAAAGAAGAAAGACACTTTAGAACGCGGTCCTGTATGATCAGCTTACTTGAGCACGATGACGCTGTAATCGAGCTAATCAGAGTCCTCAATTGATTCATATTTTGGACTGAGAACACGTGCGTGTTACTAGGCGACGTGGCCATAAATTTCAGTTCATTCTGATTTGTTTTGCTTCCCACACCAATGGAAATGATGTTAACTGAAGAGTCCTTCAGTAGCTTGATAGGCGCTTTTAGAGTATTTAGTCCTCCGCTGCTCTGTCCGTCTGTGATGATGATCAAAACCTAAAAATGGGGAAAATAATATTGTGTTTATTTCTGTTTCTGTAAACGTTTTTTGATATTACAATGCGTGCGTCAGTTAAACTCTTACAGAGCGGTTTTCACTTGAGTGCCGTAAAGCCAAAAACGAAGTAATCACTCTAACCAATCACAAGAGAAGAAGACATTCCAATGAAACAATCAGAACTCGAAGCAAAGGCATGCAGCCGAAGCAAAGCGCGGGAAAACGCGTGTGAGACGATCATGACTGGTTTTACTTCTGATTGGTTGAAAAAGGGGGACGAGATTTTTTAGCCAATCACAAAGCGTAGCAATGCAAAACTTGATGTCTCCTAGCGTAACAGTTTTCCAACGTCTTATTAAACCTCTGCGAAATACAGAACTGCAGCATCAATATCACAAATATCTCATTGATTATTTACCTTTGCTACATTTCCACGTGCACCTTTAGCTGCGGTGAACAGTTGGTTATAAGCCAGACTCAAGGCTTTGCCTGTGTAAGTCCACCCACCTATAAACCATAATATGCTTATCTATGAATATATTTTACACCTGGCATGGTATGGTAATAAATGTCTAACATTTATTGTTAATTATGTACCGTATTTCGTAACTGACAAAATAGGTAATTCATGTTGAGTGTTTCCTTAGAATTTTAACTTATGGCATGTGTAAGATTATAGCGCTAGATCTTCGCCATCGTAAAGCTCGCACTCGAAGCGTTGGTTTTTGAATATCTTTCCGACCAACTCAAGCATGTTAAGGCATGGTTCAGAGCCTAATTTGCATAAAATCTGAAAACGATCGTAACTTTGAGGTGATTTAACTAAACAGGCTTTACTGGCTTTACTGTACTTTGTATTTTGTACATGACTGTAATGTAATGTACTCTAGTATTGTAATTTCCAATAAAAAAAAACTAAACAGGCTCAAACTTAGCAGCAGCATAAAACTTGATAATCTTAAACCACTGGTTACTTTAAATGTCGAATATTTGCATCACGTGACCTGTTATCATTGTTTTGTTACACAAAAAGAAAATTGAAAATGGGGTGCCGAGATGGGATATGATGGATATAAATTGAACCGTTAATGTATTTCTATGGTTCTCCCTTATATGAATCTGGCCGGAATGGTTGACTATGATTTACAGTTAAAGGGTTATTTCGTAAAAGAGGTCACGTGACATATTTTGTCTCTTAATATCTTGTTAATAAAATATAAAAATTGTCCATTCCGGCCAGGGATAGTCCTTATGCATAATAGCAAAAAATTGAGAATGATTTTCTCTTAGCCAAAGTTAACCATCCTCACCCCATTTGAAGTTTCCTTTTTGTCCAAATTATGACGTCATCAGACACGTGACCACAATAATTAAACCTTAAGGAATTTAAGGACGCTAAATCCACTTTAATGTATACTTTTTGTGATTGCTAGGGCTAAAAAACATTACTTACAAAGGGAAAATGAATTTACTTCGCGGGGGGTCTACACCAAGGGACGAACCATGCTTTAACATGCTTGATAAGTTTTCCTGTTTCATTCCCCCATTGCCTCAGCACGACAGTTTCCTTAGAAACTAACCCCTTTATAAGATTATAGTGTTTCATTACAATATATTAATATCATAGGGATAAGATGACGAAGTAAGTACTTCAATGAGCTTCTGTTTCATACTGCGACATTCGTAGCCTAAGCGCACGATCACCCCCTTTTGCTTGCATCGTCAGCAATGGGAATAGAAGAGTCTGCAAGTAGGCTACGTCATTCTCATTTCTAAGCCTACAGTTGTACACATGCGTTATGGTTATCGATATCAGACTGATGGAGGGACAGAGTACCAAAAGGTCAATGTATTTTTTATAACACTTTTCTATCGTGCAAATATAGAACTTCAGTGTTTTTACATTTGCACTGGATAATGCAACGCAGTGCAATCGTTTATCTGTATTTCGTCCTTAAAATCTCTTAGTTGATTAGTTATTTTATTCCCATCACCTATTTCCTTCAAAACGTATCGATAACGTAGGGATAAATTGGTTTTTGAACACGGAAAGATTGATGGTGGATTAAGCCGGATAATGTTCTCTTGCTGTTTTGGTCTGTTTTCATGGCATCTGAATGCAACGTTTTGTCTGATTAATAAATTTCTTATCCTGCTACCCAGACCCATCTCCATGAACAAAATGGTGCAAAAACGCACGGTTACAACACCAACAACAACTACAACGAAACAGCAAACATCAAATACCATTTACAAGCGTCAGGTCAACATCACTTTTCCATTGACAATACCTGCATGTGTGATAGCATTTACCCCTCGCTGAAAGGAGGCCACGTCTCTGTATCTACTGAGCGTGATATCCAGCTGCGCGTTTGTGCTAAAAGTGATGACTCCAAACTGAGAAGCACTAGGACCAAATTGGAAGTGACCAGCCAGTGCCTTCACGAAGTTCTTCTGTTGTTCGAAGTCGCCTTTACTCACGCTGCCAGACTCATCCATTAGAATACCAACGTCCACCTTGCAAGCTGGAAAATAGTTCAACTGGTTACAGTCTATGAGTATTCCTAGAAGATAACTAATCTTGCGAGGCAAGAAAATTCAATACAATATCCCTATGGGGCGTTTCTTTGTCAGTTAATAACTTAAATTACATAAGGTAGACAAAAGGACGATGAAAATTGCTATAAAAATATGATTAAAATTACATTAAAATACAATAATTTAAAACTAAAAATGGAATCGCACAACTTAACCCTATTTAGCCTGGGGGGTGGTGGGGGGGGGGGGGGAGCACAAAGTGACCGCGCTAACTTTGAACATTCATAACTTGAATGGAACCAAATCCTATCGAACTTCGTGACGTTCCCTAAAATTCATCTGGTAACAAGTTGGAATGACATTATGACTTAATGTTTCCATGGCAACAAGATTATGACATCCCTGTTTTTTGAAATTTGCATTTCTTCACCTTTGCAAAAAATAATCACGTTTATCGTTATATTTTTTTTTTCATTTTTTGTCATTTAGACTTGAATAATTTGGATGGTTATATGGGAATTTGGAGAAATCCAAGAAGGGGAAACCAAGATGCGCTGTGCAGAAACTAATTAGGTTATTACCACGTCATGTGACCTCATCGTGCCATTTTCCCGACCGCAAAGGAAACAGTTTTGGACGTGCTATATACCCTCTAAGTTTCATCGTCATAGCTTTAATGCTCTTGAAGTTGTGTCATAGAAAGTCATGGCTTTACTTCTTTACTGCTTTACGGCTTTTGCATGTGCTTTTTTTTTAATGCGCTTTGTTTACCTTTTAATGAAAGAAAAAACCTACGTTTGTCGTTATGACTTTTACACTTTTGTCCCATTTTAGCATTCTGTATTGGTTTGTTTATTTTTGGGTCAATTTGGACGGTTTTTAAGAGGTTTTCAAAATGTCGAGAAAACCAAGATGGCGGATCCAAAATGACGGCTGTGCAGAACTAATTACGCATTATGAAGTCATCGTTTCACTGCACGGACCGCAAAGGAAACCCCCCCCCCCCCCCCCCCCCCCCCCCCCCCCCGCCCCTCAGGCTCAGGAACTTAGAAAAAGCTCAGGCAAAATAGGGTTAAGAGAACAACGCGATAAAAAGGTCCTTTGTCCTGTAGCGAAATGAAATCAAATATTGGGTAATAGATTTCAGGTGCATGGGAAAAAAAGGTGAAAACAGAATTGTGGCCGGTGCTCAGCATACGTTCTTCTGCCAAAACTCGCAAGCTGTTTTTGTTTAAAATAAACTACAAATAACGATAGCGATATTTAACAGTTATACGACTGACAAACCTGTGGCCTTCGGATTCCATGTCAAAATATATCATTAAAAAAAACGGAGGAAAAACTGAAGGACCAGGAGAAAGAAGAAACGTTGCAGCAACGACAAGCACCGTGATCAACAAACTCAATAGATAGATAGATAGATAGATAGATAATCTTTATTTAAACACGGTAAAAATTCGTCAGCTAAAAATCATTATAATACTAACACAAAGCAATAAACTAATATTAAAAAAAAAAAAAAAAAAAAAAAAATATATATATATATCTATATATGAAGAATTTAATAAATAATAAAAGCTGCTTTCCACGAATGCCGTGCCTTATAGTTCCTCTTTGAGAAGTCGTTTAAATTGCCCAAGGGACTCAGCTTTCCTTACATTATGAGAAAGGTTGTTCCAGAGCATGGCGCCACTATAACTGAAACTATTTTTATAATAGTTTGTGCGCGGCAATGGAACATTAAGTTTATCCTCAGAGTCCCTTAGGTTGTAACTAATTTCTCGCTTCTCAAATTTAGAACTTAGATAGTTTGGAGCCAACCCGTGTAGAGACCTATAAACCATCGTAGCTCTTTGAATTTGTTGCTGGCAAACATGGGGGAAAATTATCTATAGCTGATAGATCAGCAAAAACGTTGAATGCTTTTAAAAACAAGATTCGTAAATACGACATAACTCTGTTAATGGATGATGGTTGCAAGGATTGTACCCTCTGCTCATCATAACAATACAATTTTATCATTTTCTTTTTTTAAATTTTAGCTTTTATTATCATTTAATAAATTGTTAGCTTTATATAAATTTTAAATATTAAATATATTTTAGGTTTTAGATTAATATTAGATATTTTATACTTTTTTATGTGTCCCCAAATTAGTATGGGTTTACCCAGGCTATAAGGTCTTTTGACACTTAAATAAAGTTTCTATCTATCTATCTATCTATCCTAGGAGTTCAAATAGATTACCAGCATCTACGTCATAGTCTGAATAGGTCAAAACACGGGCTGCTCTGTTTTGTAGCTTTTGTAGTTTATTCTGTTCGGGCATTATTAGTAGGAGGCGAACGCTCTCACTACTACATCATAACATCTCATCCATTTCGTGTTGTTATTAGCTCAATATGATTACCGAAACATAACATAACTCAGGAAAAATGCCCTTTGCCCTTACCCTTCAAACATCCATAAAGCTCCATTCTCATGGAAATGGCCCCTCGCCAGGTCTTTGGGTGAAGTCGCAGAAAGCGAGCCTCTATATTTGGGAAAATACTGTGTTTAACAATGGTGTTCCTGTCGCTGTTTCCATTGAACACCTAGAAAATTAATGCAAGTATGTTCTCATTGGCTTCCTTCTATTAGGCTATCAGCTCTTATAACCCGTCAATTAATTTTCTCGTGATCTCATTGGATCTTATCTTATAGTTATTACCACACCGCGGGTACAGACTCGACCGATATTATTTTTGACGGCAAAAAGAAGAAAGAAACAAGTGAAAGATCAGGCTTGAATGAGTAAAAACATCTGGTGAAAAATGTGGTAGAAATACGCTTGGGAAATTGATGTTGATCGGATTGTTCTAAAATGAATAGACTTCGGCCATTATCCTCCGATATGCAAAGTACCAGACAGCCAGACCGGGGTTTGTTGACGAAATATTGCACAAGTGAAGGACACCAAACGATCGAGAGGAATGGTAAGTAAGGAGAAGGCTTATCATGCCCAGTTGTATGTTCTTTTATTCCCCCTATATCAATATAGGACACTAAAAGCGAATATATGTAAAAGCTAGCACAGTCTCATCTGTTGGGATTCTTTAGCTTAATATTTCGGCTGCAGGAAATTCAAGGGAGGGAATCTTATCTTCCGAATTTCCAAACTGCTGTTGTCTTTCCGAAAATCGTAGCCGGCATTATTTCGCACTTTCCATAAAAACGATATTTATCCCGCCCTCGTTTAGAAAAGACGTTTAATGTTCCTGTTATGATAGTTTAAGATGCCTTTTTACATTAGAAAACTTTAGTTTTTAAAGCTAATTATTCCGAATACATAAGGCAACTAAGGCATTGCGAATAGAAATTCCATCAAAAAAGATTCGTTGGGTGCCCTTGACTAGAACTAAAACTTATTAAGTAAATGCCTTTGTGGAATAAATGATGCGGCGAATATCTGAATTATAACAAAGTATCCCAGTATGTTATACGACCCTGGTTGGGGTCTGGCCGGGATACGCGTTTACTTCCTTAAAATACAAAGTTTGTTTTGAGTAAAATTCCAAGATGGCGTCCTCTTCGCCGCCATTTCGGATGACCTTACAGATCCTCCGCAGCGTTGTAACTCATAATAGTTACCTCGCCACATGCTATATATTAATGGTAAAATATTTTCGAAATATTGTAGCACTGCAATTACCCAAGGGGAATTACATTACATCCCCAAAACCTCCACTCGTGCGACCGAGGGTTAAAACCCACCCTCTGTTATTTTCGTGCGTAAATCTTTTTTCCGTAGTCCTGACCTTTGAAGTTATAAATTAGCTGCCACTTGTTGCCTTCAATAAAAGGGCCTTTCGTCATCTTTAAACAAATCTATACAAACCTTCTGATGACCTCCAACACTGTACACGGTGTATTTTGTACCATCATCGCTGTACGACAAGGTATAACTGGTAACCCATTGATCGTAGTCTTGGCGTCCTTGAGTCGATATGGCAGTAAACTTCATTGGACGGTGAAAAGAGACCTAATTAAAGAGAAAATGAAACCCATGAACATTTGAAACCTGATTGCTAGCGTGATTTCGCAATGTACCAGTGCAGTTACGAAAGTGCAGTAAGAACCTATTTCGGGTTTAGTGTTTTTAAGGTGTGTTAGACTAATAGCAATGGCTATTTTTTCCCGCGCATATTATTGCACAATGGTGTTGTGTGTTTTGGTGTTTTTTGCTCGACTTTACTTGAACGAAAAGTGGTATTTTCCCAGTTGGGCTGCAAAGCAGTCATTGTTCTCTCTAAAGATAGATGGAAGGCTCCGCTAGCCCCTATGGCGATTCCAGGCAACTAGTTTTATTTTTAATTCATTCTTATTATTAAGTACATTGAGTATTAAGTATTAAGTATATTGTCGTTGTTATTGAACAAGCTTATGTCTCTATGAGTGAGTCACACGCGCCCACAATGACGCGTCTCCCCAAGATTCATTCGCCGTTTTTGCATGTGCACTCGCTCCTCGCTTTTCGGCGGACATGCACATGCGCTAAAATACGAACTGTTTTGCATGGACCATTTTCTTCACAAAGCGTTATCGCTGACATTCGTGAATATAATGAATACTCCAAAATCAGATGTCCAAAAAAACTGAAACCTGTTGTATTGGACTTTGTTATTATTAAATACTTCTGCAGCTATCACAGTGTGACGCGTCCTACCGTGAGAACCCAACAAACAGTATAATAAGTTAGCCAATCAGAGAGCGCGAATTCAATTGACGGACACGTCTCCTTGCAAAGTTGAGCACGATGGAATTAATGTGATCTTGTAGCTTTGTGTTTATCACAGGAATGTAAAGTTAATTTACACAATACGAAGATTTTATTCACTACAGACGTATCCACAGTTACGAACATGATTATAAGAATTAGCTGGTGATATCATGCAAACTTATTATAAAAACTGAAAGTTTGTTGGGTAAAGGCGCGTCGCACTTTAAACTGCTGCGATATTTTGTTTTAGACGTTGCATTGTTTCATTCGTTCTTGCATCTGATTATACATTAAACTGAAACTTCTAACGCTGAGGAAATCGAAAGATTTGGGATTATCCGTTCTAGTTACGACCTTTTACTGACCTGGAGCCATTGGTTCACGTTATTGTTCTTTGCTGACCATGACCCACGATAACTACCCTGTTTTGGCATGTGAAGTCGCCCCCTCCATGCTGCATGCTTTCCATCCCACACAGATGATGCCGTCATTTGATTGTTTTCCACCCAGCCGCTTTGTAGTCCAAGTGGCTTATCACAAGCTATGTTGCGCACACGAAAGAAAATTGTGTAAAACCATCTTCAGTGGATTTCTATACTACACATATTAAATAAAACATGCCAGCTGTTTTTTTTTTTAATGCAAATAGAGAAGGTAGGCAAAGTCGAAAACAAGCCACAGACGCCGACCCCTCCCCCCCCCTCCCCCCCCTCCCCCCCCCCCATCCCCCCCCCCCTGGATGTGATTGTAGCACATCGAAGGGTCACCCCCACCATTGTTGGCGGTACCAATCTATACACTTAAGGCCTCAAACCGTTGGCGTTTTAGATCCGAAGTGCAACTTATTTGCCAATCACCACCAATCTGCACAAATTACCAAAGTTACAAATGACTATAACAGTGTTTTGGCCTTCGAATTCGTATGTTGCTTTTTGACGAGGGAGGAAAAACCAGAAGACCAGGATATTGATTATGGATTGAAATTACTGAGTCGTGTAATTTTAATGTTGTCGTAACTTGCATGTTTCTGGATTAAATTTGTAAGTGCGATCGTTCAAATGAAAGCGTGTCAACTGTGCGTTATGATGGATCTATCTTTTCTTCAATATTTCAAAAAATGAAATGGAATATATATATATATATATATATATATATAAGGGTTAAAACGACAGCCAATGGGGAGTTCGTGATAATGAAAACATCACATACTTCCGCCAATCGTCGGCTTTTCTCCGAAAATACTCATGCGCCGTCTGCAATACATGTTAGCAGCATTCCTCAGGCTCGTCCCAATCCACTTCGCGTCATCTGCGATTCCATTGACTCTTCTATTGCCACTGTTGGCGCTGTGTACTTCAGCCGCTGGCCAATTGCTGTCGTCAAATCCAGCTGTGTGCCAGTTTCTAACGCCTTGAGTTGTGCATTTCCAAGAGTTATCCGAAACAATGCCGTTCCCAAACGAAGCGATGAGGCCTCCAGGACCGCCTATGTTCTTCACATAGACTGCAATGATTTGAATATCGGCAGGGAAGTAGAAGCTATTAAAGACAAAAAAATCAAAATATGATGATACAGTTGAATGGCTCGAATGTGGTCACTCGCAGTATTAGGAAATGTGGTCACTTAGCTTACGGCTTACTTGCTCTCTTTCCTATGGTTAAAATATTATGAAGAGTGTATAGACCTGTTTTCAATTGAGTGTGTCGAAAGTAATTTAGCTAAGTGCTTTGGTTTTGCAATACCACGCTTTGCAACTGGCTTCAAAATCTCGTGCAACGAATCAGCAGAGGAAAATCCAAAACCTAACGTGACTTACCCGCACGGCGCTTTAACCGCGGTCAAACGAAAGAAATTTGCAAAAGTTAAGCAAAGTACTTAAAAGTTAAGGTTGTCATTTGCACTGTTTAAAGTTTAATATATTGCCAATACACTGTCAATTTACCAAACGTTTTGAAAGTTTACCAAAAAAGTTCTAAGCGTTTAAAAACTGTGAACTGCAGAATCGTCGGCGCCATTTGCCAACATAATTTTGATCAGGCGCAAAGAGTTTAGTCAGTTTTCAACGGAAAAAAAGCTTATCATTTTGAGAAAAATTAAAAGATGGTAACGGAAACTAATTTTTTATACATCCTTGCCCATATTTCCACTTAATATTAAATAAAATCCCACTAAATAAAACGGAAAACGCCTCGGACGTTTGACCGCGGTGGATACGGCGCTACCTGTATTTGCTTCGAGTTTTGATTGATTTGTTGGATTGTCTTCCCCTGCTGTGAGTGGACAAAGTGATTACTTAGATTTTGGTTTACGATGCTGAAGTGAAAACCACTTTATGGTTTGTCATTTGCTTTAATTGGGTATCGAAAAATGGATCACAGGAAAATTAACCGTTTACATTCAAGCTTAAACAGGAAAAAGCACGTAATAATTTACAGCGGCTTCCATTAACACGCGACCCATCGCACTTGATGTCGGGTCAAACTTGAGTTCGGTACACGTCAATCAAAGAAAATCCGTTAACATTGTGGAACAATGCATTTCGAACAATTTTACCGAAAAAAAAAAGATTTAAAGTTTTAAAACAACCAAATTTGAAGTCAATTACACTTTTAACCCTTTACAGCCCAAATTATTTTTTGTCAAATTCCAAGATTTCGGAATGCTGTTATTAAATTTGCTTTATCTTCAGTTATATTTAAAATATCAACCCCAAATTTTGATATGTTATAGACAAGGCATTGGACTATCTGCCAACCAACATATTTGTTAATAAGTTACTAATTAATAACGTTTAACTGGTAGTAAAACATTAAGTTAATGTCACGCAACACTGGATTGACTTGAATGTTTTTCAGTGTACTGAACTCTCAATTTGGTCATGAAAGTTACTGCAGGTGTCTAGATTTATGGTCAATTTACTGAACACCATTTTCTTATCACATTTGACTACTTTTGATTCTTTCAAAGCTTCACTCCATCCCTAAAACACAAAGTGATTGAGTCTCACTAGTAGCATGACTGTGACCAGCTTTTCATACATTGAAAGTGGGAACCTCTTAGTCTAAATTACTTCCTTCGTGAAGCCAGTCATAGCTTGCAACACAAATGTTCTGTGGCCGTCCTGGACCCATGGAATCTCCATTACTGTCATCTTCTCCAATTATTTCTATGTTTCGAACGTTGATGTCCTTTTCTTCGTCGAATAAATCATCTTCCTGGGCAAGATGTTCGCCCTCACAGTCCTCTTCCAAACCTTCCACATAAGAATTCATGCGATCGTCGGGAATATCAAAGTCTCCATCAAGATGATCCAGGCGTTGTTCCAAAGTAAAACGTTTCTTTCTTCCAGACATGCTCCGCTTCTAAAACGTTTCGAAAAATTTAGCAAAACCTCGCAGAAACTCGCTCAAAACAGCTCAAAATGGCGGAGAATTATACTACCAGGCGTTTCAATGCAGGGGAAGACTGGAAACTAACTTAGGGGAAGCTGCTGTTGAAAATAACTGCGGGCCATTTCTATGGCCACATGCGTGGCCATTGGGCGAGAGAATATTTTATTCAACATGATAAGAAAATGGCGCTGTGTCAGCGGCGGCTTTTAATGATTGTGATCCGCCTACTATTTATCATACATCACTGAGTTGCAAATTCTGATCACGTGCAGTTAAATTTAAAAGTTTTGTCTTAAAAATACAGCTGCTGTTAAACGGCAGCTTTTCTTCTTGTTTAGAACTGGCTTGGGAATCTTAGCTGGTAAAAATGTCGATCTGTTAGCTTTGTTTGCTTAAAATCCTGTCAGAATCCAAAATAATTTTAACGGCTTTTCTCTGCCGGATTGACGTCCACTAAAACGCGACCTTATCCGCCTCTTTTGAGGGCGGCGAGTCACGTGTTATCTAGAACCTCGATAACTAGAACCTCTCGCTAATTCGAATCAAATACATTTTCCCCTGCTTATCTCTGTTATTAAAATAATTTAACCCTCGAGAACTCGAAACCGAACCTCGAGATCGCTTATAGAGATCATCGCTTTTTTAGAGATTTCGATTATATGTTATAATCAAAGGGCTCTTCAAGCCATCTCGTTAATGCGTTAGAAGGTGAGGTTAATAAAAAAATAGGCAGTCTATGACTGCATGTAGCTTACTGCGCCTGTTATGACTTAGATTATCGTAGGTTCCCCCCCCCCCCCCTTGCCCCCTGGATTTCCAAGCCGAGAGACCCCCCCCTCTCCTGCCCGGATTTGCAATAAAGTTTTGGAAGCCCTAAATTTACAGGTAATGAGAAAAAAAAATATATGTAATCGCATTCAGAAGATTTTGTTTTTATAATTTTCAAAACCGTGGTGACGAGTGCTATAAATTGGTGAAACATTTTAAAAATAAATATTGCGTGACGCATCATGAACCCCCCCCCCCCCCCCCCCCGTGATTTCAAGACTAAATCGAAGTGAAATTTTTCTAGTTCCTAATAACTGCTTTGATTTTGCCATGTATTAGTTTTTCCTGGCTTCATAGTTTATTCAAAGTGTTGTCGCAAATACACAATATTTCCTTGAATGAAAATGTCTTTCCCTTGAATAAAAGAGTTAAACGCTTATCAGAATTCAGTGATTTTCTGCTTCCGGAAGGCTTAGCGATTTGTTTATCATAATTGCAGCGCTAGCGTCTGCGAATTATATTATAAACATCACAAAATAATATTTAAATTCAGCAACCTACTTTATTATATCTAGTGTTTTCTAAAATTTCCGACTTTTCATGTGTATATAGAATGCAATTCTTATCCAATTTAGTTTAGTCTCAAGAGGAAAACGCGTCAAATTATCGCATCAAGGAAACTGTCGGCCACGCAAATTTGTTCAGCATCTGGCGAATTTCTCGCTCGACCGATTGTGGTCAAGTTTTCTAAATATTTGTCAAAAGCTACTAATAAGACAAAGAAACAGTCTATGAAATGTTTCTTACAAAGTAAATGGACATTAAAAAATGTGACTTTCTTTACCGTAGTTTTCCAGGAATGCTTGAAAATTCTTAGTAAAGTCTGCCGCTTCGAGTATAAATTCTCAAAGAAGACATGTCTTCACTTGTGACAAATTTCATCGCTTTCAGCTCTCAAACCACCACTACAAAGGCAAAAAATCTTCTAAAGGACTTTTTCTTTCCATTTCGAAGTCTTAAAAGGCGTGCTTTCATTCCGGTTATGCAAAATGAACGTCTACAAAATGAAAGCGTGGAGTTCACGGCCGGCCATATTTGTTAGAAATCTGATAGTCTTCTGAGGGAACATTCGATTCGGGCCATTCGAAGCTATCCTCGACAATCGTTGAACAACCGACGAGGTTGCGAAGCTATCCTCGACAAACGTTGAACAACCGACGAGGTTCCAAAACAAAAAAGGAGTTAAGATCGGGGAATATCGGGTCAAAATCGGCAGAGTTCGTTGTGGGCTCGGATTCTATTGTTACACTTCGCAGTACACTTGTGGCAAGTCTAAAATTTAGGAAGGCAGTGAATATGCAATAACCTAAGGTAATATAGAATTGGAAAAAGCGTGTTTTTTGGAAGTGAATTGTTGATACATATTCTGGGGGGGGGGGGGGGGGGGGGGGGGGGGCGGGGGAGTACTCCCGACAATTAAGGGTAGGTGTGTGCCGCCTGAAGCATCAAAAGCAACCATTATAAACAATAAACAATTGATAATTTTGTTTTACGGAATAATAGATTTCAATATATATTTTCTTGCTTTATGTCTGCTATATTCTTTGCTAATTGAGCTACGTTGAGCACTCTAAGGCAACTCTCTTGCGTCAGGATTCCAATGCGATAAAGCTACGTTGAGCACTCTAAGGTATCTGTCTTGTCCGCTTCACGATTTGAATGTGATGGGAATAACACACCGACTGATTGATATTCCTCTTCTTTTTATAAGCGGAGAACGTTTTCTCTGTCTTGTTTGCCACTAAAATAATACATTGTCTTTTTGTTTGTTTTGTCAATTAGCTCCCATTTTGTGCCAATATTTTTCCTTTAAAAAAAATCAACACGCTGAATTCGCTTATAATGCTTGCTTGATAAACTTTTGTTAACTAAATCAGCAAAATTATTACGTCTTTTGCATACTATTGCATAATCAAACCGTAATGGCAATGATTCAGTGTTCCAAAATAGAACAAAAGCCAAATCCATACTCTTGCACAATCAAACGGGAACATTTTTAGTTAGCTGAATACGCAAAATCTCACCTCTCTTGCATACTATTGCATAATCATGACACCTCAACATTTAATAACCATTCAAAATTGAAATTTCTCTTTAATAATCAAACCGTAATAGGAATGATTCAGTATTCCAATGACTACTGAAAAGGGACATTAACGTTAATTTTGCAGAAAAGCAAATCCATTGTATAATACAATCAAATTAGGCCCCTTCACGAGCAACGCATGAAAATAGAACGCGTGTTTTATTTCCGATTTGACAGCCTTGTCAGATAAATGACCACAAGTTGCTTCTTATTGTCTAAAATTAATTGCCGACTCGCTTAAGCTACCTGCTTTGGTGGCTTAAATTTAACTAGAGTTTAACTCAATTAAGTTGACTCGCTTAACTTTAAGCAAATTGGAAAACCAACTCTTTTGCTCTTCATGGTTAGTCATCAACGTATCGCAGAACATTCCTCACAATTTTTCTTTTCACGAACATTTCCGGTTGTCACTCGCTAAGCGACTTCAAAAATCGCTCTTCAGGGTTAGTCATCCCGGGTACACAACGTATCGCAGAACATTCCTGACAATTTTTCTTTTCACGACATTTCCACTTGTCACTCGCTAAGCGACTTCAAAAATCGCTCCTCGCGGTTAATCTTCCCGAGTAGACAAGGTATCGCAGAACATTCCTGCCAATTTCTAGAATTTTCTATCAATTTTCTATTTAGTGCTTAAAACCACAAAAACAATAAATCCAAGATAAGAAACAATCTGTCAGGCGATGAGGTCATAGCTTTAAAACATTTGTAAAACAACTCTGCTATAAACCCGCGTATAAACCTCAGAAAGCGGACAAACATAAAAGGTGAAATTTCTTAGCTTCGTCGAGCGTGGAAAATGTCAGCTATAAACTTCAAAAAGCAAACAAAGATACAGGGTGAAATTTCTTAGCTTCGTCGAGCGCGGAAAATGTCAAAGCGCAACTCACCCAAATCACTGTAAATAAGAACTGTACGCGAAAAATGTCAAAGCGCAACTCACGCAAATCACTGTAAATAAGAACTGTAATACCCTTGTGGTGAGGTCATAGCTCTAAGAACTGTAATACCTTTGTGGTAACGTAACGTAAGACATAACAAGTTCATGACAATTCAATACCCTAGGGAAATTAACAATAGGTCCGGGGGTGCCCCTCAAAAATTTTAGTGGCGGTATGTGACGCACTTCTTGAAATCCTAACCTGTTTAACCCACCGTATCCTCGGTGCCCTAATATAGCTTCTATAAAAAAGAAATAAGTAACCCCCCCGGACAAATGTTAACGAAACTAAACAAAGAACCTTTGTTAACAACTTTTGCCCCTTTTTTTCGTTGTGAATCGTACATCTCGTTTATGCGCAAGCGCATTAACGAGATAAAAACTAGATATGTACATGAGCCGCTAACTGGCGAACTAATTTTATTTTCCCTTGGCTAAAAATTGACTCAAATTTACCCCGATAACTCGAATCTCCGCAACTCGAACTTTATTTCGTTTCCCTTGGGAGTCCGAGGTAGTGGGATTCCTCTGTAGTTTGTTTTGTTACCTTGTAGGAACATTCCATCTTCCGTTATCGTTTCCCAAGTACTTTCCGTTGGCATAGACCCATGTCTGATCATCCCCAGTGATCTTACCCTCCATTCCTGCAAACATGCAACACACATCCTGTTATATACTTCAACACATTGATACACTGCTTTATGGTTATAAAGCTCTCGATTTTATATACGTAGGTCTACATGACGTATGTACAGCGATGGTGGTAAATTTCTCATTTTGATCACGGAGAGCGAAAATCACCACCGACTGCAATTTCGTATCTTTGGAAGCAAAAAGGCCTGAACTATTAGTTTGTTTGGTACTCATGATAAGGCGCGTCTCACTGTTATCATTGTGAATTAAATGTTACCTGATTTAAAGGCCCACCTTTACCCAAAATGCTGTGCGCGCCGTGATCACTTTCTGTGCTGAATTTCATGTAACACGAAATTCACGCTTGAATGCGTGCAATTAATAAGATCACGCGTATGAACAATGGAGCATTTCAAAACAAAAACAAACGACCGCAACGTCTTTTGGGTGAAGGTGGGCCTTTAAAAGATAAGTTATTCGGCTACAATGTCGGTAGGTAAGCTGGAAATTTAGAGCACTTTATATTTTAGTTCTCCGGATGCTATCGTTCGGGTTTGTGTAGTTTTGGAACTGAACGACCCCTGAATGGAGGCCATTTTGAGAATTATTTGTCAACAACAAAGCTATTTTCACCTAGACCTCATTATGCTACAACATGGGTTACTTGTTACGTTCAACATGGGTTGTGCTCAATGTGTTAGATGGTCTTAAAGGAACACAACCCCGCCAAAGTAACAAAATACGGTTTAGTTTACAACTTATTTCCATGTTATATCGCTAAATGCCACCATATATATAACTAAATTTGATAAACAAAATATTGTATAGAGAAAAACAGAAGCAGTATAGTTTGGAGATAAAGTGCAGGATTACAAGGATGGAAGTGGATTACAGTTCATCAAATTTGATTTCGTGACAGGCGGTCATACATTTCAAAACGTTTGACCTTGTTTATGGTCGTTATTTTCTCTCTTTAGTTAACATGTCTTTGCTTTCATCATTTTGGCATTTTTTTTCTCCCTATTTCAAGATCATAAACTAAGTAAGCTCATCATGGGTAGTGGTGGATATTTACGAAGCCGCTTATCCTGACCATAATCATGAAAACACGATATTTCAGCCGGGACACTGACTTCAAAAACCGAAATTCTGTATTAAACAGGGTAGGGTCAGAGAGTTGTGTCTTAACATGGTCAGGGTTTGAGTGGCCCACCCGCACCTCCTTACCGGAACATCTGTCGAGTAATTCCCACCTCCGTATCATTTTATATCGATCCCATATTTATGACCTACCTCTACACCATCCGTACTTTCCATCCTCATCATAGTTAGGGGATATACTACACCATCCTTTTCTAGCCTTGACCGAGGTGCATGCGTCGTAAGTTTTCCCCCTGTAGACGAAGGGGAAGACACAGCACTTGTTGTCTGTTGTTGTCATCTTGCACATGGCTGTTGAAAAATACCAAACATACTAAAAATTATAACATAAGCATAGAAACTGGTGGAAGACGTCTGAAATGACGAAGTATATTAAGATAGTACACGAATACGCGGACGCATGATGAGGAATAACCAGGCAAGTGACTGTGGTTCGTGTATTTCCCGCGCTGCGGTCCGCGGAAATTCGACATTTGTCCTTTTTCCCGAACTTTATATTTAGATCGAACCTATCCGATACGACGCGAGTACGATACTGGGAAATATCGTGGCTCTATCTAGTACCAGCGAAGGGCTAGCGCTTGAAACGTCAGACCTGAATCTCTTCAAGGCCGATTTACACGGCACAACTTTGTCGCATGCGATTTTTTGTAGAGCGCGCTGGACTGCTTGCTTCAGACGAAATTCGAAAATTGTATACAACTCGCATCATATAACATTGTTATGGGGCTACGATTGTCGTAGGATTTTAAAACATGTTTCAAAATTATACAACGTTTTTTCGTGTTGGATGCAACAGTTGCGAGCGAGTTGTAGACTGATTTAGACGACGCGATTCGTGTCGTATGTATGGTGTGAGCAGGTTGCATGCGATAGTTGTAGGCAAACGTTGTGCCGTCTAAATCAGCCTTTACGGTGGCAAATTTAGCTTTAGTTATCAACTCAGTAGATAAAACTGAATTTACTGAATATTTACTGAATATTCACTGAATATTGCACTTTGTTTCACGGGTTTGTATTTTAAATGTTATTTTCCTTCCTTTTTGGCGAACACCTCTTGGTTAAGGTTACAGTGTACTTTCAGATCGAAAATTTATTGAAAATTTTTTTTTGGCGTCAAAATAAAGTTTACAGAATGAACTTTCATCCAAAAAAAATTATCGAAAAATAGTGAAAATTGACGGGGAAATGACGGTATAACTTTTGTGGGCGGAGTTTGTTTATGAAGCGATATGTTTTTCTAAGCGCTGTTTTCTCAAAGTTAATTTTTCGCTTGTAGGGGACACTTTAAAGAGCTACAACTCAAACGGAATTTGTTCGATTTTCCTCAAATTTGGACAGAAGCTTGGCTAACATATAATCAACAAAATCGTTTCGGCGAATTTCTTATTTCCGAAAACGTTTTCGTCAAGAGCCATTTCCGTGCGATCACTCCAACTTTTTTTCTCCCTTTTTCGAAAATATTCTGTAACTTTTCATTGCAATTGAATATGGAAAATCGCCGACACTTTTTTTTTAGCGCTTCGTGTCCGGAAACCCGAGAACAAATCAAATTAGCAAAATACAATAATCGCTTTGAGTTATAGCGTTTTAAAGCTGATTCGGACGTTCGAATTTAGACGTCGTAAAAAATTCGACAATTCATTTTCTTACCAAATGGTTTCCATATTTAGATAGCCAGCTTTATAAGCTTTAATTTGATATTTGGGTTTAGGTATATTAAGTGTAATCTTAAGACGCTAGAGCTGTTATACTGGAGACACCCCCGAAGGTACACTGTAACCTTAATATATATAGAGTTGTACTTGCGCAGGTTGAGTGGAAATCATGTGATAGCTCATTGTCAGATTGTGCGACAACCAAAACCTAGGAGAATCGCCAAAACTTGATAATTCGAATTAACTTGCGAGGCAAAATATAATAGCTATTGTCTATTAGACTCGTGTAAAGAAAAAAATATGCAAAGGATCTAAAGATTAATGAATATAATTTTGGAGGATGAAGTAAAAATCTTTCCTTTTTCCTAGACAATTAGTTTTGATTAGCTTAGTCGCGGTTCTGAGCAACGGAGGTTTGCCTGCATCTATTTTTTTGTTGCCCAGTAACAGTTCTGTTTTCTTGTTTACATAAAAAAAATATATCAGTGTGTGTGAAATCACTTTAAGCCAGTTTTGACGACTAAAAAGGATCACACTATTCAAGACTTGCACTTGAAAATATACGTGTTTATGAACTGGAAGCAGAAAGTAATATACATGTACCGTAGAAAGTAGTTTTAGTTGTGTTGATTCCCGATCTATTATTTACTCTGTCAACAATAACTGATTAAAAACTGATTGATACGAAAAACAAGCAGGGAAAACAAACAAATTATAAAGGGAAATAGGTGAGAGAATATTAGTCATCGTACCTCCATCTCCAGCTTCGGTTAAACTGTTGAAGGAAAAGTGAAAAAGTTATTAAGCTTAGGATGTTGGAAAGCAAGGTTAATCATTCATCTTGATTTCCCTTGATTGGTTCCTTTTGATGCAAAAGAAGCCAGAAACGAGAGCACTAATGCCGGCGAAGCTTGTTTTGATGGCAAGTTTTTGTAAAGAACAAAGAGATTTTACTGAATTGTGTATCATATGCAGAAGTTCTACGAATAAACACTCTGTTACTAAGCATGTAGCTAACAAAACACGATCCGTTTTGTACAAGGAACTGGTCATCAAAATATTTTAAGCTATTTTAGTATTTTACTAAGAACAAACACAAGGACGGTCCTTCCTTCTTTAGCAAAATGAATTTGGGAGTTAATAGCGAGAATCAGTTTTAAGGTTTGGTACACGTATGTTACGTATGTACTGTGACAACAAGATTTAAAAACATTTAAGTGAAATTATGTTGCTGTATAAATCCAAAACTACATTAAACAAGGAAGTTAAGCTATGGACATAATCCATTCGTAGATCAATACGAAATTCCACATGGACTTCTTTTTTTTCTATCTCATGATTTCGCAAACTTAAGACACTTGTACTTACGTTCAAACAATTCCTTGCAAACGAATAACGTTTCAAATAACTCTGGCTGATGTTTTTCTTTCAAAATCAGTTGTGTCGCTGTATTTGTAAGACTGTAGGACGCGTTACAGAAACGTAAGTTCGAATTGCTTTGTTTTCAAATGGCGCGGTAACTTTACCTTACCTAAAGTCATTAGTTCCAGACTCATCTTGAAACATTTCGACGACAAAAGAGAAAAAAGAAAAGAAAAGAGAGAACGGGCATTTTGTACTTACCGATAATTCCACACTGTAAAAGAGAACAAAATTAGCAATATATTGAACATGTTGACTGCATTAGAGTGGAATAAATCCAATCTAAAAGGGAGGGTAGCAGATTTTCAGTCGGTGTGTCCCGGACAACCCAGTTATAGGTGGAAGTAAATTTTGGGTTAACTTACACACAAATAGCAAACCAATTACATGTGGAAGGGATTTAAATCGGCCGAAATGACTTGTTTGTTTAGTTTGCCTGGTAACAGAAGCATAAACGTTCCTATTCATCCCATGTCGAATTAAACTCGGTGATAAGTTGTTCATGTTAGCTTTGTGCAATGTCAAACCCGCCATGTTTGAATAAAAAGGCCATTGAACGAGAATAACAATTTTATTCAAATAATGCGTAAAGCAGCTGGATAAATCCATCCACTGAACTGAACAATAAAAAAGTATTCATTCAACAAAGCAGAAGTTTGGCTCTTTTGTCTTTTGTCTGATCGTTCAGTAATTGTGCGTTGTTCGTCAATTCGTTCCTGTAATATTTTAAATTAACTCATCCTGGCCGTTCGTTTAAGATCAAATATTGTTCCTTGTTTATTATTCGGGATCAAGGTGACTTTGCAAAGCAGCCAACATGATCAACTAAAAAAAGACATCGGTTATTTATTACACAACCGTACAGGGACCGCGGAGCAAGGTGAAAAGTGGGAGGGCTGACAATTGAAAATGATTTTTTTCATATTGAAAATCGAAAAAAAGTGAGGGCGGGGGCGCAAAAAAGTGATGGGGCCGCGGCCCTACCAGCCCCTCCCCCTCCGCGGTCCCTGCCGTATCTTTACTTTTCAGAAAACAAAACTTTGCTGTTAATTAATTATGTAAAAGAAACTTTTGTCCACGTTTTTTTGTCAGTAAAGTCTCTAATTGTGATGCTGTAGACTGATTTTACCTAAGTCGCGAAACAAGATTTAATCAGTATTGTCTGTTATACCAGTCATACCAAAGCAAACAAAAGAATACAAAAGGTTGGAGAGTAATAAATTAAGTGGAGCAATAAATTCTGTTACTTTAGAAATAGATGTATACATGTATTTTTTTAAGGGGTTAAATTAAATTAATCAAATTGTATATTGAATGCTTTTTTATATTTTTAAAAATTAAGAATTGTGCAACTGGTGAATACATAATTCAATATTTTACAACTCGAAGTGTTTTATTGCAAACGTCCAAATAAATCATTAAGGTAACTTAGAAATATTTCTCGCCGCTAAAAATCTCGTTTATTCTTAACAGTCAACTTTATTCAATGCACCCCGAGAACATTTCATATCAACTGGACACTGAAGTTTCGAGAATGGTTTCTCAGTAAACTCCCGAGGGTCGTATGTCAATTACTGACAAAAGATGAAGAGTTATTAGCTTTTATCAAAAGAATAAACCCATTGCAGATTATTTTAAATCTATCAACAAAGAAAGACAAAGAGGGGACGGACGTAGTTGTAGATATAAGCGTAACACGTTGCATGCATGGACTTCGCTGAGCGAACTGTTGAAGAGCAGAACTTTTTTGATGGGTTCTTTCATTAAAGTTCTAATCTTCCAAAAAAAAAATCGGAGAATTAATTTAATAATTCCATGGTAGAACATTGTAAGAACGCCCGAAGGGAAGGATGCTCTCAACACTCGGAGATCGATCGTTTTATGCTACCCGTATCTCGAGTTCTAAATGGGTAGCTCTTGTAAATTTAGAACTAACGGGTCAAGTGATTATCTGTGTAAGCTTACATGACAATGGCTGCTACTTGACCATTCATCATTCAGAATGCGATTCAGAAAATCTGATCTTCATAGCCAAAAATCAATATGGCGGACACAATTTGAAACTTTCCCTCCTTTTGAGTATCTGTTTTGCAAAGTCGTGTTGTCACGGAGCACATAAAACCCGTTTATTAAAAAAAAAGTTTGTAGATAGGAGAGGTTTAAGGAGACAAGATTTTTCTTTCTTCTTGTATCACCCCAATTTCTTGTGCAATCTCAGCGATATGCCCCACATCCCGGGGAAATATGAGGATTTTGCTTCCAGTAGTTAATCACAAAGAAATGTTGGTGGTATTTCCGTAATATGCCGTACCCTACACGAGTTCTAAAAAGATACTGCGTGCATGCGTCATAATTACACATTCACATTTACATTGCATGAAATGCAATTGAACATTTTATTGATCTCATGATAAACAGCACTAAGGTCTAAATACCACACCCAACCATTAACACTAATATCTGTCGACTTTATCAGCCGTGAACATGCAGCTTTAATTTGTTTTCCTTTCATTATCTGTTTATCTATGTACGTACAAAACTGGACGGGCTCTACCAAGAGAAAATAAGGCGACAGAGAGGGAAAATTAAGGGGAAGTCGGTTTTCAGATACCTCCGCAAACGTTTAGTATGACGTCAACGACCGTCATCGGAGCGTGCCAATGTGTCACTGTGTAATGGCACATGCTGAATGTTCAGTATAGTTTTACCAAGTTGAATTTAAGGAACTTGCGGACGTTTCGAAAAATGGACTCTGCTTCCATAACCTCTAAACATATCTATAATGAAATCCACATATACCAAGAGACATATCCCCTTATGTTTTTCCTGGCTGTAAGAGCACTGTTCTGATGAAATGTTTGTACATTTTGCACACATAAAACGATCCACGTACATGTTCTACACCATTTCTGACTGATCACATTCCTTTGCCATTTGACAATTTACTTGACTCTGACATCTTATCCTTTCGCCGATAGAAAACATCAAAAGCTATGCACCCTTATTGAGATGAGATCATTTCGACAATCCAGTTAAATATGATAGGATTCTGAACGACTTCAAGAACTAAACAAAACAGTCTGAGCACTTTTAAAATCTCTGGCATAACATTCTAAAGAAAACGTTTTGCAGCTTTTGAAACCAGTCAAAATACATTAGGGCATACTCGAGCAGTAGATATCCCCGCAATTAAACAAGTTTGAAAACTTAAACATAAACAACTACATTTTCCAGAAGAGAAAAAAATCAAAAACAGGGTTTATTAAAAAATAATAAGTTCACCCATTTCCCAGTTATTATTTGTTTTCACTGGAGGAAAGCGAATGCACTTAATTAGGTAGAACAGAAAAGTTATCTCGTTCTGTAAACAGCTGAATGTTTTGAATCTCATCAACTACTATACATTTTCTAGGAAAGCAAACAATTAAAGTACGTCTGCACTTTCCACTATTTTCCGAAGGAGAAAATCAAACGTATTTTAATTCGTAAAACGGTGCGACGCACTTTACCGTGAGCATCTAACAAACTTTGTTTTAAATGAGCCAATCAGAGAGCGCCTCCTCACAAAGTCGAGCGCGAACAAATGTATTTTTCTCTTTGTGTTTATCACAGGAGTGTAAAGTAGTAACAAAATAGGAATATTTTATTCCATTTATTGCTTCACACGTTACTAGTGCGAATTTAATAGTTGGTGATATCGTGAAAACTTGTACATACGTTTCTTGGTTGCTCACGGAAAGGCGCGTTGCACTATAACAAAAACAATCGATTTCCAACTTATTCCTACTTAAAACGTTGATATCAACATAAGAGAAAGTTAAACAGGTAGTTTTATTAGCAAACAAGAATCATGATGTTAGTCCACACAGTGTTTTTCAGAGTTAAATTGACTCCTTGCACTGGAGTTAATTTTTTCAACTCCAAAAATAAGTTTTTTTTACCCCAAAAGCAGTTACCTTGCTGTATAGTAGATTTAAATTAACTCCATTAGTAGTTAAATTTGGAGTTAAAATGACCCCCAAAATGGGATTATTTTGAACCCCAAAATAACTCTTTGAAAAATTGCAGTGCAGTAGCGTGAGTATTACAAGCTCGAGTCCCCATTAAATCTGTCAAGTCCAGTTGCTTTAAGTAAATGTTTTTTACTTTTGTTCGTCAGTGGCAAGCACTGTATACCCATCAGGTTTGTCACGTGACTTCTTGAGAGCTATCAGCGCTGTTCCCGCCAAACAGGCAACACACATCAGAAACAGAGTCATCAAAGTGATAGGACTGGAACCTAGGGAAACGAGAGAAACGAAACGACAACATAGATAAGGACACTAACAACAAGTTCCAAATATCAATGAAATGATATTCGGTGACAGGATATTAAGACCCATAGAAAATGCACAGCACAACAACTGAATAGCCACTAAAATTATCGGGGAAAGCGAACTGCTGTAAGAGTTAATCAGAGATGGCGGTCTTGTTCTCAGCTGTTTGTGAAACGAAAGCACTCTTAACATACGCATACTGTAAAGGAAAATAATAAAAAAAACTCTTGCTTTTTGCTTCTCTGTAGAATCTAATGCTTAAATGTGTGATTTTGCTAAAACAAAAACAGGGGGGAAGACAATAGCACGATTCGGTTATTTATTGTTAAACACGCCTAATGAGCGCGGCTTATGTCAACCAATGAATGAAGTTCTTTCAGAGCGTTTGCGTGATGAACAATGAGCAATGTTACAGACTAGAAACTTTCATGTCACGAGAACAATAACCATTCTGCGTGATGATCTATACATACCAATCTTATCCAGGCCACTCGCGTGCTTTTCCTCTCGTTTCTTGCGTGTCAGGTGGATCGGACCCTGGGACAAAGAATATGCGTCAGTCACGTGGGCACTAACTTCACGTCTTCCTCGGCCACCTGATGAACAGCTTTTAGCGCATTTGGAGCCTGGATCTGTAGCATTGCATACAATCACGTGACAGTGGACAAAGACAAATTGATGGTCAGCAATGAACTTGAAGGCTTCCAGACTAAACCGCTGCACACTGACTGAAGGAGCAGAACGGTATTTCATGGTTGAGTCATTAGGGCATCTAAGAAAACATAAATAGAGGTAAACAATAGCCACTGCCGCAGAGCCTCCTTTTAGATTGATACAAAAGGGGACGAAATAGAAGTAATATAGTGGTTTTCTTTTGACAGACTTCGACGTGTTTAAATACGTGATGAAACACTTTCCCGAGTGTTTGCCGGATATAGTCTCTCAAACTGATCATGAATTATTAAATGTGAGTTCGAGAAAATTAAATCTTAACTCTTTAACTCCCAAGAGTTCCAAAAGTCAAATTCAGTCAAAAAAATTAAATTCCCAAATTTCATCTTATAAAATACTGCAAAAACAAATGGTACCATGCAAAAGTACTGCCAAATAGATTTTATTTGAATGGTAACACCACAGGACTTCGTCAACAGACTCAAAAGTTAGAACTACATTACATGTCTCCATAATTGATTCTGGGAGTGAACGGGTTAAATGCAGATATGCCAAATATAAAACTGGCACAGTAAAATGATATAATTAGTTTCCGAAGCTAGTTTAAGTTTCTTGAGTTTAGAAGCTGTTTTGCATTAATTAGATTTGTTGTTGGTTTAGCTTAACTCTTCTTGGTAAGAATTCCGAATGTAATGCAAGGTTCTGTGGCTTCTTTTTATATAGCCTGCGTAGCCGGCGGTTTTTTTGTTGGCGCGCGCGATAATTCGCGAGCGGCGAAGCCGCGAGTTTCGAATCCGTAAGAAACCGCCTGCTCGGTTTCGTGAGCTTTTTGAGTAGTCCGTACGCCGGTGTACGGGCCGTTCTGATTGGTTCTAAAACGTAAACACGTCAATCAAATGGTTATGCGATCTCCCAAGGGAGACTAGAGTTGCCACGCGAAAATCAAAATGGAAGACGAAGCGTTGTTCCAAGCTTTGGCATCTCTCAATATTCGACGAGAAGAAATCGTTCTTAAGAAAGAGCAGGAAATAGCCGTAAAAAAAATACTTTATGGAAGAGACGTCATGGCTATTTTGCCTACAGGTTTTGGAAAGAGTTTAATCTTCACAATGTTTGTGCTTGCCATGGAAGAACGCTGTGGCGTCTCAAAAAGACTAAATGCCCGGCAGTCAGAAATTTTCACAAAATTTTCACTGAAAGGCTCTTTCAAACCTTTTGAGAGTATTCGATGTTCGTTTAGAAATGTCAAGCGATTCCAAAATTAAATTATTTTGCTTTTCCGGTTGACGAAATATCCAAGCTTGGGCATACTATAAGATCGCTATGTTCTCGACAATTAGACAATTTCTGCACAGGCTGCCGGGCACGGTCTCAAATAGACTAATAGCCTGCTCCAGGCATTCAGATAGTGGGAAAAGCGCAAATAGTTGGGGAAGGCGCGAAGAAAAGCGAGGGAAAAAAATGCGGGGAGACGAGGGAACGCCTGTAAACAAACTCAACAAAAGGTCCTTCCGCTCACTTTTAGACGGCTAACTCAGTTGTCAATCATATCAATTACAACCGGATTAGATTTCCACGTTTGCAAATTCTCTCTTATCTCATATCTCGGTCTGCGTTTCGATGACTGATCGTTGTGTACGTTCTTGTGCAAACGAATTGCCGGTCCATCCTTCAACGTGTTGTAGGTTTTGCTTGAAAAATGTGAAGTATTCAGGAACCAAAGTTTCGCCTGTCCTTTTTTAGTGTAGTTAATAAAAAATAAGGATAGATATTGTTGGATATTCTGGAGCGGAGAGTTTTGTGTTGGCCGACATTGCTCGCTCGTTAGGCCATGAACTGGATAAAAGTGAACATGATGTTAGCTGCTGAACATTGGCAAAAACTCATGCCAACATTTTTAAATTATTTTTGGGGGAAACTGGTGAATCGCAGAGAGCGGGGAAGCGACAAACCTACACAAGGTCGCTGACAGGACATACTCTCTCAGCGAAGCGTGCGCCGACGGCTGACAGCGCCAGAGAAACGACAACAACTGCGAAATCGCGACGTTCTCTCGCTCTTGCAAGCTCTAATGAGGACCAAAATCCTCTTGGAGTGGCCCCCATTAACGACGTAATGGCGAAAAAAAATGCGGGGAGACGAGGTAAAAGGTTATCCAAGCAATCTTTCGGTTCCTTCTGCATGTACCGGAGCACATATTACGTAAAACAAAAGGAACAAAGAACGACAATAATACAAATGCAAAACAAGACCAAAAATACAATACCTCACAAACAATAGAAAACAATGAGTGGTTCATGGGTACCGGTACATGCAGAAAGACCCAATCTTTCTGGGATCTTTCTGTTCTTCGATCGCATCGCGAAGAGATACGATATTCGGTAAGTCTTTGAGTACGTTGTTTACAACGATTTCGATCTCGTGACTCGATGACAGCTGTCTTTCCTCTGCCATATCGCCTTTCTTATTAGCACTCGAGTGTTAACAGAAAGTGCCATAATTGACCAATCAGAGGGTTTACAGGAATCCGGTATACCGGAACAACCTTTTGTTAAGTTTGTTTACAGGCGTTCCCTCGCCTCCTCTCCCCAGTCTCCCCGCAATTTTTCGCTCGCTTTTCTTCGCGCCTTTCCTCACTATCTGAACGCCTGGAACAGGCTGATAGACTAAATGCCCGGCAGTAAGAAATTTTCATAGAATTTTCACTGAAAGGCTCTTTCAAACCCTTTGAGAGTATTCGATGTTCGTTTAGAACTGTCAAGCACTTCCAAAAATTATTTTGCTTTCTAGTTGACGAAATATTCTATGAAAATTTGTCACTGCCGGGCATTTAGTCTATTTGAGACCGTGCCCGGCAGTCTGCAGAAATATTTTAAGTGTCGAG
The DNA here is from genome assembly GCA_024195265.1 of Dendrophyllia cribrosa. Lineage (NCBI taxonomy): Eukaryota > Metazoa > Cnidaria > Anthozoa > Scleractinia > Dendrophylliidae > Dendrophyllia > Dendrophyllia cribrosa. Next base: position 11,665,507 of record JAJLRJ010000013.1, on the reverse strand, counting down.
AACATAGCGATCTTATAGTATGCCCAAGCTTGGATATTTTGTCAACTGGAAAATCAAAATAATTTTGGGAATCGCTTGACATTTCTAAACGAACATCGAATACTCTCAAAAGGTTTGAAAGAGCATTTCAGTGAAAATTTTGTGAAAATTTCTGACTGCCGGGGCATTTAGCCACAGCGTTTCTGAAATTCACCGTATTTAATTTTCAAAGGGAAACAGCACAATCTACAGTTATCATTCGCGCTTTTCGGATCCTCCCTCCCTTGAAAGTTTTTTTCGGGGTATCGCCGTTCGCCATCAAAGGAACTTATGGAGTTTTTGTTGTTTTTTGCCCGCCAGCGTAAGCCACGATTTTTCGCGCGATCGTAATTTACATCAAGTTTCGTATTACGATGCGCCCCCTGATTGGTTGGGTAATTGTATCCACTAAAAGATGTCAAACAGGTCAAAAGGGGGCGGCTACTCAAAAAGCCCACGAAACCGAGAAGGCGGTTTCTCACGGCTTCGCCGCTCGCGAATTTTCGCGCGCGCCAACAAAAAAAAAACCGCCAGCTACACAGGCTACTTTTTATAGGGGATTGTATTGTTAGGGGCTACTACCTGTATTTTTTTATCATGGGCAAGAAAATACATACCCTTTCTTAACGAACTCATACTTCAAAGGATTCATTCGATCCTGAGTAGGAGTGGCATAACATCGATCTGCTCTGATTGACAGCTGTTTGTCATCCGATGTGACCGACACCTCAAAGAAGAGGAGCTTGCGTAGCACAACGGCGACAGGGAAGTCGCTTCTCGTGTACGCACTCACGAATCTCTTGTCAGGGAACATATTTAGAGAGAGTGTGAAGTTTCCTTGTCCTTCATCGCTGAACACAAGCTTTCTGTTACTTGGCTTCCAACCAACTGATGACACCACGCCATATTTGGAGTAAAAACAACTGAATTGTATTTCTATTTCACGCACGCGCGTCACGACATCTTCAGCAGTAACAGGAATTTCTAAAACTGTGTTGGAGTAGACGATTGCTGTAGGTGTGTGTCTGATTGTTGTGTTGCATCCGGGCAATGGTGTCGTTAGGGAGAAGAATGCGCTTGTTTCTGTAGCTTTGCACGTGGTGTCCAGGAGTCGAAGATGCTCACGGTCCATACCACGGAGAAGGGACTTGGGAATGGTGATGGTCATATTATCGCTGTTACACTGTACACCAACACCTGGAGCTAATTTAAAAAGAACATGAAAATAATATGCTTCACCAGAGGGCTGGTAATTTTCAATTGGCGCAATTTTGGTAAAGGATCGGCACACCTTGAGAGAAGCCCGAAAGAGACTCAGTTTGCAAATGAAAGACAAAACGCATTTTCAATTATGCAGTATGTGTCGTGGCAGACTGAAGAACAATAAGACAAGCAAATTTACTGAAATCTAAAGTTGGCTGCATGTTCTTAGAGAAATATTCAAGCCAAGTGACCTAATTTCCCCTAAAGATAAACCCGACCAAGACTTAGTCTGGAAATGAAAATACAGAAATATTTTAGACGGCGTTAAGAAAACCTGGATCGGACGACGACCTGACGACGTTTTCGGCGGTATTGATCATGATAAGGATGGGATTTACGAGGCCGGTCTACTCGATGCAGAGTCTCCAGAGGGGTTCGACGCTACACTTCCGTCTCTTAAACAGAAATGGGTGGAGAGAGGAGATGCATCTCAAAAGGTTTACTCCTGGGTTTTAGAGCGGGAAGAAATGCTAAAAGAAAGAGCAATCGCCAAGTGTTCGCCGAGCTGCAAGACTCCAGTTAATGAAATTAACTTGTTGTAGCATTCGCTTTAAGACTTATTATTAAGTTCCTGTTACTCAGACCGTTAATGAGCTCTGGAGTTAACATTCCCGTCCATTTCTATACAAGTGATGCGGAATTAAACAACAACATATTGAAAGCGAAGAAAGGAAGGAAACCATCCGGATTTATTGGAACTATCGAGGCTGTGAAAAGTATTGGTGAAGAGGAAGAAGAGTTTGCCCGCATCGGAAGCGTCTCACAGAAATACGAATACGGACGCAGTTCGGTCCAGGTTTCCTTAACGCCGTATTTTAGATGAGTTCAGCAGCTCGTGCAATATCATGGCAAAGAGGAACCATCAAATCAATACATTAACTGAAATCAAGAGATGGAGAAAGCTATATTTTCGATCATCTGAACTATACTTCTAATGAGCTAGATAGGATGAGCGCGTGATGTGTCTACAAGAATAGTTTATCAAGTTTTGCTACAAACTAACATTTCGTAAGAAATAAACATGACATGTTTGACCTGCATATTTTAGTTGTCCTTTTCATTTGATAATTACCCTGACATGTCTTTTTATCAGGCGATAAGCTCAGTTCTGGGTCTGGACATTCACATCGGTAACCTCCCACAGTGTTTACACACTTGTGGCTGCAACCGCCATTATTGGACACAGCACACTCGTCTATGTCTGGAAGAAAAATTAGATTTAACTGTTTAATTCCATTGATTATATCACCTTGAATACATCATTAAAACAAAAACATGTTATTGTTATTGCGAGTTTCAATCCACAACGATAAAAATAAAATACAATAAAATAATGAGGCATATTTATTTTACATCTGGCTTAATTTTAACTCACCCGTGCATGAAACAGTCTTAGCTCCGTCTGTCCACTGACCACGTGACCCGCACTGCTTATTAGACGGACCTTGAAGCTTGTATCCCTGTGGACATGAGAACGAACATTTGGTGTTGATTTTCATCTGTGACGTCACACAGCTGTTTGGTGATGTTTTGACGAGGCGACTGACAGTAAGAATTGGACACTTCACGACTGAAACGAATAGAAATAAAATTGAAAACAGAGTATTTTTTCCTAGGCGTAAATGACGAACGGATCGTCGTCGCGAGAAGCTTGAGCGTGGGTTAAAAGAAAATGGAGACTGCAATGGGTCCTTTTATCTGCCGATTTGCCGCCTTTGACACACCTTTCATTAACAAAATATAATCTCAACAACTCGAACTCTCTATAACTCGAGGCATAGTTTTGCTGGTGTTGGAAAGTCGCAGGTTCAAATGAATTTGTGTGATAAAAATTGAACAGAAATTCCCTGCGCAGCGTAGATGCTAAATGCTACAGTGTAAAATGAAAATGAAAATGATAAATTTCAACGCTGTTCATATAATTGTTATGCCGACGTTTCGGCAATGCTGCCTTCTTCAGGATACATAACTATTCAATAGTTTTGTACCCGGAAGAAGGCAGCATTGCCGAAACGTTGGTATAACAATTACTGAATATGAACAGCGTCGAGATTTATCATTTTCATTTTAGCATTCCCTATAACTCGAACCTCTCGCCAACTCTAACTATACAGTTTCTCATAATGATGAACTTCATTACAGAAATCAATCATTGATAACTCGAACTTTTAATAATTCGAACAGTTTTGCGTTTACATAGAGTAATGCGATTCTATTATCTGAACTCAGTCCGACCAGTATGAAAGCTTCAAGGTGCGCAATCTAAATCGACATTAACATACATCTCAGAAACTATAAACAATGTTCCACTCAGCCATGCAAGAACGAAAAGAAAAAGAACACACCACTGCATATTCACAATTTTGTATGCGACGGCATTGACTTTGGATATAAAACCAATTCATTATAATATAATCTTCAAACTCACCATTGCATGAAACCGTCTTAGCACTGTCTGTCCACTGACCGCTTGACTCACATCGCTTATAAGAAGGACCTTGAAGCTGGTATCTCTGTGGACACGAGAAGGAGCATTTGGTGTTGGTTTTCATTTGTGACCTCACGCAACTGTTCGGTGATGTTTAACGAGGCCACTGACAGTAAGAGCTGGACATTTTCCAGTGGAAACTAAAACAGAACATAATTGGTTATCAATATATATGAAAAACAACGCAGTTGGAAAGCACATCATTCAGTGTCATTTACAATGTGGATATTATTAGTCCTTAGTATGGAATTGGGTGGTGCAGAGTTAATCTCCAAATAATTAAAGCAATGGTAATAGTAATGGCAGCAGTGATTTAATGCAGTGCGGTACATTGCGGTGCAATTTGTAATGCAGTGTACCTTAGAGAATTGCAATGTATTGTGTAGTGTGGTGCATGAAGTGTAGTGCAATATGGTGTAGTGCGGTGTAGTGTAGAGCAGAGCAGCACAGTGAAGTTAATTGTAGTGTATTGCATTGCATACTTAGCATTGCACTGAATTACATTGTATTGTATTTTATTACATTTATGCTGTATTTCGTTCTTTTGTACTCTATTGTAGTTTAATATAGTGTAACCAGTGTAATAAACGGTCCACCGCGGTCAAACGTTCGAGGCGTTTTTCGTTTTATTTAGAGGAATTTTATTTAATATTAAATGGAAATATGGGCAAGGATGTATAACACTCAAAGGCTCCGAAGAGCCAACCCGTGAATAAGAAATGCTAACGCGTGATGCAATATTGCGGTAAGCTTATGTCTTCACACTGACACGGTTCAATTTTTCTTTAATTAAACATAAGGATTTTTAAGAAACGCAAAACGAAAAATACTACAGTACACCATTTTTATAATGTTCAGTCCAAAGAAGAAAGAAAAAAAAAGGAAAAAAATCAAAGGTTCCTTGCGAGCCAAGTTGTGAATATGAAACAACCATCGGACCTTTTCCTACCCTACACAAGTTGGGTCCTCTTAGATTGTACATGTCATGACTACTTCCCTTATGTTGCAGATCCACGTGCCAATATCTTCTTACCAAAGAAGGACCTCTAAAACCTTAATGTGTAGCTGAGGGAGTCCTGGGTTATTCTCCAGAGCGTATATCAAACACGTGGCAGGTAAAATCCACTGTGATTTTTATCAACAATGCTTTAAAGATGAATTACAGTTCGTTCTGTACAATCTCAGCTCGGCAATGTTTGTCAGCCTCACACGAAGGAATGTTTACTAGCGAAAATGAAAATTACGGGACAAAAATTATGTTTATGTTTATGTTTATGAATGTTCGATGAGATGAAACGTCGGTTTGGGAAAACGTTGGGGTTCTTTTACTTGTTATTATTGTTTGGTAAGGATATCTGACATTCACTAATGAATTATTAATGTCAGATATCCTTGCCAAACAATAATAACAGGTAAAAGAACCCCAACGTTTTCCCAAACCGACGTTTCATCTCATCGAACATTCATAAACACAAGACCGCAATGGCGAACTTGGTTTACTCTCATTTACTCCATGTATGCTATTACCGAAGTGTAACATATCAACAATTTAATATAAAGTTTACGATGAGCGAGTGACTTTTCTCCAGTAACCGCGATGAGTCGTATTCGCGACTTAAAAGGGAGGTCCCGAGCGAGACTTCAACCTCAGACCGTCCGGCTGTCACTCCGCGAGCCAATCCACTCGGCCATCGTGATCACTGACTTAGAACAGGATAAATTTAATTACTTAAAGGTAGATACGCATCAAAACGCGTGTCTCGGTTGAAAAATCCTTTTAGATCGATTAAGACTCCAAATGCGAAACATCTTTAAGCTTATTGTTGTTTATATTCGTTTACAACAAATTAGTTATTGTTATCGCTGGATTCATGCTGTTCTTGTTACGAAACGCATTCGTAACAAAGCATGAAGGAGTGAGTGAGTGAGTGCTCATTTGCATATCTGTCTCCGTTACCGATAACCCGTTCATTACGCATACTCGTATTTACGGGTTAAAAATTAGTTGACGTTACTATCTTTTAATTTTTCTCAAAATGGTGAGTTTTTTCCGTTGAAAACTGACCCCAAACTCTTTGCGCCTGATCAAAATTATGCCGAGTGGCAAATGGCGCCGACAATTCTGCAGTTCACAGTTTTTAAACGCTTAGAACTTTTTTAGTAAACTTTCAAAACGTTTGGTAAATTGACAGTGTATTGGCAATATATTAAACTTTAAACAGTGAAAATGACAACCTTAACTTTTAAGTATTTTGCGTAACTTTCGCAAATTTCTCTCGTTTGACCGCGGTTAAAATAAAGGGTAGTGTAGTGAAGCCACGAGTGCAGTGCAGTGTAATGCAAGTACATTGTATTGTAGTTTAGTGCAGTAAACTTTCCAGAGTGGTGCAGAGATGTTAAATGTAGCTTCATTGCTGCGTAGTCAACTGTCAGTAGTGCAGTGTAGTGTAGTGTAGTGTGGTTTAGTGTACTGTACTGAAGTGCAGTGTAGTGTGGTTCTGTGCTGTGCAGTGCAGTGTATTGCAGTGCTGTGCAGTGCAGTTTAGTGTAATGTATACAGGGTGTCCCAAAAGTTCGTTCCTCCGATATATATTAAAATAACTTTTAATCACGGCACAAGCGATATATGCATCAAAATACCAGCAGTTCTTAACTGTTATGTATACTGTTTTCATGCGTAGTTTCAGTAGCCTGAGTGACCTCCATTATTTTTGTTATCACATTTCGCAGCCGCTGCGGCATTGGAGTGTGATCATTCTTGTAGCGTGGAAAACGGGACGTTTGCCCATGCTCGTCATTGAGCCGCCGTTTCAGTTCCTTCATGGTCTTTGGGATAGGATATTTGTATGTGAATTTATCTATTATACTCCAGAGATTCTCAATCGATCGGGTTGATGTCTGGTGAATTGGCTGGCCACTCTGCTTTCTCGATAAAATTGGTCAAATTTGTTTCGCACCAGGTTTGCGTGGCCTTAGCTGTGTGAGATGGTGCCCTGTCTTGAGCGAATATCTTGTTACGGTTCGAACTGAAACGTTTAATTTTCACGGTTGTTTCATTTGAAAATTTACGAAACAGAAGTGTTGTGATTGCTGCCTTGTTGATTTTCCTCGTTTGTACTTTGCCTTCTCAAGGACGTTTTTAGCCTTATCGCATAAGATTTGAGGTCTCCCACTTCGTTTCTTGTCTGACTACCCAACATGCGCCTTTTTTTCATCGAGTAGTTTGCGATTTGTTGAACAGAAAGACCAGTAGATTTAAGTATAGATGCTTGTGCTCGTAAACAGGAGATTTTTTTGGGCTTGTTTGAGGATTCTTTTTATAAGCCGCTAAGCAAAACACTGACAGTTAATTCAGAGCAACTCGCGGCGGTGAAAAATGGTAAAATGGCGGGAAACTTTCGCGCGCGCGATTTATAATCTCATATTTTAGCGAGAAAATAAAAGAAAGGCCTGCTGCATTTAACCCCGAAGTAATAAGGACATCAAACTACATTGTTTTCGTGAAAGTTTTATTATTAAAAGGCTATAACACGAGTCAATACAGAATAAAATACAGCCCTGTAAAGTAGAGGAACGAACTTTTGGGACACCCTGTAGTAGTGTAATGTAGTACAGTGTAGTTCAGTATAGTGTAGTGTAGTGTAGTGTAGTGTAGTGTAGTACAGTGTAGTGTAGTGTAGTGTAGTGTTGTGTAGTGTAGTGTAGTGCAGTGTAGTGTAGTGTAGTACAGTGTAGTTCAGTATAGTGTAGTGTAGTGCAGTGTAGTGTAGTGCAGTGCAGTGCAGTGTAGTGCAGTGTAGTGTAGTGTAGTGTAGTGTAGTGTAGTGTAGTGTAGTGTAGTGTAGTGTAGTGTAGTGCAGTGCAGTGCAGTGCAGTGCAGTGGAGTGTAGTGTAGTGTAGTGTAGTGTAGTGTAGTGCAGTGCAGTGCAGTGCAGTGCAGTGTAGTGTAGTGTAGTGCAGTGTAGTGTAGTGTAGTATAGTGTAGTGTAGTGTAGTGTAGTGTAGTGTAGTGTAGTGTAGTGCAGTGTAGTGTAGTGTAGTATAGTGTAGTGTAGTGTAGTATAGTGTAGTGCAGTGCAGTGTAGTGTAGTGCAGTGCAGTGCAGTGTAGTGTAGTGTAGTATAGTGCAGTGCAGTGCAGTGTAGTGTAGTGTAGTATAGTGTAGTGTAGTGCAGTGTAGTGTAGTGTAGTGCAGTGTAGTGTAGTGTAGTGTACTAGTGTAGTGTAGTGTAGTGTAGTGCAGTGCAGTGCAGTGCAGTGCAGTGTAGTGTAGTGCAGTGCAGTGTAGTGTAGTGTAGTATAGTGTAGTGTAGTGTAGTGTAGTGTAGTGTAGTGTAGTGTAGTGTAGTGTAGTGTAGTGTAGTGTAGTGTAGTGCAGTGCAGTGTGGTGCAGTGTGGTGTAGTGTAGTGCAGTGCAGTGCAGTGCAGTGCAGCGTAGTGTAGTGTAGTACAGTGTAGTTTAGTGTAGTTCTGGTGTAGTTTAGTGTAGTGTAGTGTAATTTAGTAAAGTGCTTTGCAGTGCTGTGTGGTGCAATGTAGTGTAGTGTAGCACAGCGAGATGCAGTTTAGTGTAGTGTTGTGCAGTGAGGTGAAGTGTAGTGTAGTGTAGTGTTGTGCCTAGTGTAGCGTAGTCCAGTGTAGTGTAGTCCAGTGTAGTGTAGTGTAGTGTAGTGCAGCGCAGTGCAGTGCAGTTTTGTGCAGTGTAGGGTAGTGTAGTGTCAGAAGTGTGGTGCAGTGGACTGTATCGTAAGGTGAATTGTAATAATTTGAACTCAACTCCCTCAAGGTGTATCGGTATAATTTAAGCGGAAAGAAGAAATCGCCTAGCAACTTAAAAACATATTAGTCTGAGATTAATATTACACCCCAATTTCTTTTGTCATTGCATCGAAAACAAATTGCTTCATATTCACCTTGAAAACTGTTACCCTTTATAGGAATTTTGTTGTGACACCACATCCCCACGTAGTTGCTACTCTTAGAATCAGCGCCACTCCCAGACATTGTGATTTCCCTGACCAACTTGTTGTTGACGTAAATTTTTACGCGGGTACCTTTGACTTCGGACTTGAGGTTATACCAGGAACCAGAGCTTACTGGAAAGCTAATTTGGGGGCTGCTTTCTGGTCCAGAACTAGTTATGTACATACGCCCACTCCAAAGAAAATATCCCCAGGCCTTCGTCACTTTGCTGTTGAAGAAAGCAAGAATATTTACAAATTGATGTTCCTCAAGAAAGCTACACTTCCCCTTGGCCAGTGCTTTTTTCTTTATTATTGATATACTGTATATGATGGGAAATAGCGGCTTCATTACCTGAAGTTAGCATCAAAATATGGGGGGGGGGGGGGGGGGGGGGAATGAAAGACGGACTAATTGAATTGGTTGAATGAAGATAAACTTCCTCCATGCCATGGATTGCACGGCAGATCTTAAAAAAGACAGTTTCGCTTATCTTATTTTTATTGTGTTTATTATCATTGTTTGATTGTTTTTACATTACAGGAAAGACAAATAAAAAACACAACATGGAAATTAGGGGAGCGTAATAGGGGGCGACTGATACTGTCCTTTAAACCGTGTCAATAAGAAATCTGGTGAATTACATAGCCAGTACCTACCTTCTTGTCACCACCCCTCCTGGTTTGTACTTAAACAAATGTCCACAGGCTTTACCACTTAACACTTGCACTCGACTGGTTATAACTAAAAACGAGCAGTACGAACGATTGTTAGGAGTTTTGAGAGAGCTTGATTGTCAAATATCATTTGGAAACTAATGGAGCCTTGGCTGTTTATTAAAATCATAATGTTGGTAACAACGTTAAACTGAACAAATTTATAATCCATTCAAAACGTGTTTTTTAAACTCAGAAGTGTTGTTTTTTTCATTGAAACTTGACGACCTTCTTTTCCTTCTTTTACAGAAATTTATAAGTACTTACGTAGTAGAATACGTAACCTACGAAAGGATGATTCAGTTCTCTGTAGGGTCTTTTAAGGATTTACTCGTCTTAGAGCTCCTTAGATTTGATCTCTTTGTGGTTTATATTTCATTTTAGTATAGCGACTTACCATACTGATCTGAATTCATAGGAGCGGTCCACAGTCTTGCTGGCCCATAATGCCACTGAGCGTCATTGTATGGTATACTTCCGGTCCATGATGACCCACTGTCAGTCCAAGAACCAATCAGGTTCTTCCACGCGCCTTTCAAAAAAGCATATCATGATCGGCTCAATATGTGATTCCTCCACGAAAAAAAAAAATGTTTTTCGCAAAGTTTGGAAAAAGCAAAGCCTAGGAGACCAGTATTAGAGATTTGAATCATTGACTGGTTATGGGAATTGTAGGATTTAGCGAAGCTGAGAGAATCAGTCTTCGCTCGTCCAGGGGGGCCTTATTCCCTCCACAAGTCTAGGGGTGATTATTCGTACCCTATACCTACATATAGCGAAATGATTCGGTTCTGCTCTTCTTGATAATTGTACTATAGAACGGGAGAAAACGGTAAGCTTGCGAACGGGAAATAAAACGAAGTAACTAAAAACAAGTCGAGAGTGACCCACGTCACTGTAATTTGTCCCTCTCGTTCTTTCAAGTCGTAATTACAACTGTATCTTGATTTCCTTGGAGAACCACCCTTTCTTCATTCGTAACAATCTAAGAACCTGGTTTGGTTAAAAAAAATAATGAGCCACCGTTCTTTAGTTTATATACCCCATTATTGCTATAAGTTGTTCATCTCCAAAATAAATGCAGCTTGCAATTGTTCATGACCAAATTCGCTGAAAATCTGTTTATATAAACTGCATTAAATTGAATAAATTAAATAAATTAATAAACTTTGTGGGCTTCATGCATGTTTACATGAAAACACTTTGTACCCATAGTTTCCTTTTCATTTGGACGTGCTCCACACTTCTATAGAGACGTACGCGCTGTAATGCGATGCGATGCGTTGCGATGCGATCGATGCTTCGCTTATTCACTTTAATTGACACGAATGTTCTTCAGTCAAACCAAAATAAATTTACTGGTTTAAATTAACCCATTCACTCACTTGCGGCATTGGAGATCTATTTTTGCAAACCAACTTCTTCGGCTTGGTGTGCCGTTTTAAATAACTTCAAAGTTCCGGGGTGTTTGACAATCATCCACAACGCCCTGTCCACAACTTAAAAGTCGCACGCTACGCTGTCTACACTCAATCAATTTAAGAAGCGCAAGAAACTTAAAAAAAAAAAATCCTCTACAGCACCCTAACGTTGATAAGTCATAGGCCCACAGCTACCCATCCGATTTTTTTCCTGCCTAGAGATCTTTAGATATTTCACAGTGAGTGTGGAACTTTCGACGGTGCGATGCCTTTCTCTCTGAATCAAGTGTTTTTCTTTCTGTTGCAGCCTTTACGCTTGCCGATTACCGTCGGTCGTTCTTGTTTATCTCTTGTGTGTTTTCAATTGACTCGTTAATTAACCACCGAACGTCTTCTTTTCTCAATATTTTTTCTTTCCATTCATCTGCAGTGTAAATATATTTCAACTAGCTCGACTTTATTTTGTACAAAATCTCTAATTCGTCCTCAAAATTATAATCGGTCTCTCGTTCCGACTGTTTCAAAAACGTTAGAATATAATTTGAAAAAAAGATTAGAATAAATCTAACGGGCAACCTAATCTAAAAATATCGGTACGCGGGGTGGCTAAATGGACGGTGCTCGGTATAATTTACGTCGTGCCAAACATATTGTGTAAACTCAATTCAATCCCGCTACGTCGAAAAGGCCAAATAACTGGAAAGTTCAAATTTTCTTATTATTCTAGGAACATTCGAAAAATTAAACAAACCCAAACCAAAATTCTGAACCAAAGTCTAGCTCTTAAATAGTAAAAAAGCTAGCAAAAAACCCGTTTTCTTTGCCTCGTCAATGATGCAATTCAAGAGCTCAGTATTTTTTACTACATCACTCCGACGAATGTCGTATGACGATGATGCATGGCTTCGATTCATGATGTTCCACAAAATTTTTCTACTATTTATCTAATCCACAGAAATGTAAAAAACTAGGCATTTCTTATAATAATTTTAAATATAGTTAAATATATTGCCATGGCTATGTTTACTGAAATTACTCATTTAGAGTTCTCTCTTTTATAGCTAGCCTACGAATACAGCGGCCTCTCATCGCTCTTAGCCGCTAGGCGCGTTTGCGCGAACGGCCCTAATTTCGCATCGCAGCCTATCTCTTTCACGGCGAAAATCACTTTCATCCCCTCTTCAGAATATTTCTTTCTTTAACCGCTCTAAACTATGGTGAAAAATCCGTCTCGGTATAAATCAGACAAACAGTCAACTACACAAGATTTATGTCGCGCCGATCACTGAAAACAAAGCTTGATGAAAATATAAATATAATACTAATACCTTCAACTGACGTTGAAAGCGCGATAAGAAGAACGACTCTAAGGAGATTACTGTTCTCGGGAAGCTTGTACGCCATTCGATTGCAGTAGAAGGATTTAGGACTTAACAATAAAAACAATTTAACCGCCTTATAGAAAAAGACTGAGCCAAATCCGACTGAACAGAAGTATGGTCTTTACACCACTCGCGCTGCGTCCTGAAGTTAGCATCGAAAATTTTCTTGTTTCAAATGTTAGCAAACTTGTCCCTCAAGTACATGATATGACAATAACATTCAAAAAAAGTAATTATAATTAATATTGTTTTAAACATTGAAATAATTATTATTTATTCGTTATTGGGACATTATATAGTCCATAAATAAATTGAGTACTTTGTAGTTATTGTAGAAATTACGCTTGAAAGTGGATAAGGACCGATAGGCAGTGTCAGTAAATTTATTTCAATGAAGCGTTGGTTATACTGATTCGAAAAACGCGCGCGCATCCAAAATCCTCCCTTCCTATTTCAGTGGGAAAGTTAATTGAAGCAAGCCCCCGCTGTGTTATAGTCGTCCCGCCCTACACGAGTGGTGCTTTGTTCATGTTGGTAGACAATTTATATTCCGTCAGTTGCTGAAAATATATTGTGAATTTTACTCATAAGAATCCGTTTAGATTGTTTATTCAAATTCAGAAGCATATGACATAATATGTCAACATGAGATATAATTACCTTCGTTTATACAAAGTAATGAGACAGCGACTTCCGTGTACCAAAGCGTATAATGATTGCATAATAAATTCGGAAGATTTATTACATGTGAATGTTTCTGCAGTAACTATTTCTGAAATCCTAAAAATACAGTATATATAATGGCAAGCTTCGAAGCTTTCTTTAGACTTCTCATGACATTATTATTCTTACCATTGTTCATCTGATTGATATTCTTTGTACACAAAAAGAGCGTTTTAGTCTATTGACCTAATAAGTTAAATCATTATATGGGCCATTCATACGAGAGGTTTTAAGACGCGGCTTAACTAAGCCGCGAACGATCGTATAAATGGATCAAAACACTGCTGTTTGCGACGAACCTAAGCACCGGCTTGATTAAGCTGCAGCTTTGCTAAGCCCAGGGATTTGAGCCAGTCTTCGCTAAGCCGCAGCTTAAGTTAGTCGGAAAGTTGCTCGTATAAACGATCCGAAGAAGTTCGCGTAGCTGCGTCTAATTGCAGTCTGCGCAAGACTTATTTGCCGATAAGCATATGCAATCGCTAGCAAAGTTTCTGAAACGCTTCACGCGAAACTCTGATATTCTGAATTGTGATTCCAACGCCATCCATCTGGTGTACATCCCGGTCCTACCAATATTCCCTCTCTCTATCTTACTCGTCCAACTTTGTCGCGGCTTTCGTTCAACTTTTTTCTGGGACGCAGTCCATTACGAACATCAGAAGTCATTTTATTTTAACATTTATTTCCGAGAATTTACGGCCGCCATTAATCAACCTTGTTTCAAGGCTTGATTGCGAATGGGAGAAAGTGACGTCAAAGACTCAAACATACCTCACGGGTTTAAATTATAATAACAATCAGTATAGAAAATTGCACGAAGAACTGTGAAGTACAAAGTTTTTGTTGCTTTTCGCGTGATTTTCAATACTTATTGTTATTATAATTTAAACCCGTGAGTCTTTGACGTCACTTTCTTCCATTTGCAACCAAGCCTTGAAACGGCCGTAAATTCTCGAAAATAAATTTTGAAATAAAATGACTTCTGATGTTCGTAACGAATTGAAATTTGGTAAGATGAGAAAGTCTAATTGTACACGAAAATGTAAAAAAAAAATCAAAATCAAAAATTTTATCACAGGGGCACTTTGTCGTGAAGCGTTTATACGCTCATAAATTAATTTTCTCTTGTTTCGTTATAATTTAGCAGTTCAATAAGGTAAGCCATTGTTTCGCTAAAGCTCATAAAGAATGTAGAATGTCACAGGAACCGAACTTTGACAAACAATGATGTATTTAATCCAGGTAATTATCAGTAAAACCGCATGTAAGGAGTAGCACTATGATTGTCAAATAAACCCGCCTTGTAGGATATTAGTACTAAGGTTTCATTAAACTATCTGACCACACCAGATTTACGTAGCTTGGGCGTGGATATCCTTAGCTGAAAAACGTAGCATTTTTGTAATCTTAAGTTAGTTAGATCGTAGAACGGAATGTGTAATGTTGAATTGTGAAGAATAAAGTCAAGTTAAAACGAAAGTATACAGTCCAAGATTGTTGAACCAGCGTGTGCGGAGCTTCTCTCTAACGCAAGCGAGAAATTCTGCGAAACACTTTAAGGTGGCCCGCGGCTATTTTATGGCGCGGAGGCTCCCTTTTATAAATCGCATTTTCGGTATGTAAGCATTAACCGATTTTTGTAAGTTTTGGTAGGGCGATAAAGGAGTCTTCACATTATACAGGACTTTAAATTTTAGTGCATATAAGATAAGTGATTAAAAGTTACAAGCGTTTTTAGAAAACCCCATTTTTTTAAGAAAACGCGAATATTTTCATAACACGACGACAGATTTTTTTTCTCATTAAGCTCAGAAATGAGGCCATCGTGCAAATGGCCTATTGTATTATCGATGATCGGTGATTCCCAAGTGGCAAATGATCCCAGAATGCGGCAACTTTGAATAATTTACGGAACACGAGGGGTTTTCAAAGCATTTAGAAAATGGAAGACGTGAAGTAAGCAAACTTGACGACCCAAATTTGCCGAGTTTCATCGAGACTATACACATGAAACTAGGTAAGGCCGTTTGTATACATACTGAAAGTTATCATTAAGAAAAATACCGGAAAACAAATCGGTAGTTTTTTTACGAGTCGAACAAACTTGAATTTCTTGAAATTCATAAATTACGCACTATAGGGAAGATATCAGTGACGTCACCAATTGTTATTAATTTGCCAACCAGAGCCTTATTGGCTGCCGAAACAAAGGGTTCTTTTGTTCCAGTGGTTGGCACATTTGAATAACAAAAAGAATGTTTGTTAACAGATATCATCCCTATAAACATCTTGTTCTTTCTTTGCTTATAGTTTTTGCTTGGAGCTTCCGATCTTTTCCAGTTATTCAGCAGAGTTTTCGGTTGCATCAAGCTTTCAAGTAATAGGGTGCGATTGTAGCCTTATTTTAGCGTCCTTGCAACAGCTGAGGCAAATACTCAAGCATAACATTTGGAAGCTTAAATTCAGTATTCGACTGTGCAGTAATTTCTGTCCAGCCGATTTTGTGGAAAACTGCTTACAGTAAAGCTTGAATTCTTGGAACTTATTGAGCTTAATTAGAAAAAAAATATGTCGTCGGGTTATAAAAATATTCGCGTTTTCTTAAAAAAATGGGGTTTTCTAAAAACGCATGTAACTTTTAATCGCTTATCTTATATGAACTAAAATTTAAAGTCCTGTATAACTTGAAGACTCCTTTATCGCCCTACCAAAACTTACAAAAATCGGTTAACGCTTACATACCGAAAATTTGATTTATAAAAGGGAGCGTCCGCGCCATTAAATAGCCGCGGGCCACCTTAAGGCGGGAGTCTACCTGAATTTTAATGAAATTTTAAGAGGTTTTAAGAAGGGATAGGAGAAAGAAAATGAGTTTTGGAACACCAACAGACAGTCGATACCCACGTAAGAGCACCCCAGGTTGCTAGTGGACTAACTTGGTATCCGTCTATTAATTATTAACTACAAATTCTAATTTTAAAACTTCACTAAATCTTCAACATTTCTTATTTCTCTAAATTTTACCAATCCTTTGAGAAAAACTATTTCCTCCCAAACATACCCAAAAATCACCCAAAAATTTACAAAACACCCCATAACACAGGTTTATGTTTTAAGCATAGAGGTTTTGGATTGCTTGAAACGTGAACGAGATATTTCCATTAAAGCCATGTCAAGTGGCGGAAAAGTGGCGTTTAGGTTAACTCCCGCCTTAAGGTTACAGTGTACCTTCGGGGATGTCTCCAGTATAACAGCTCTAGCGTCTTAAGATTACACTTAATATACCTAAACCCAGATATTAAATTAAAGCTTATAGAGCTGGCTCTCTAAATATGGAAACCATTTGGTAATAAAATGAATTGTCGATTTTTTTACGACGTCTAAATCAGCTTTAAAACGCTATAACTCAAAGCGATTATTGTATTTTGCTAATTTGATTTGTTCTCGGGTTTCCGGACACAAAGCACTAAAAAATATTGTCGGCGATTTCCCATATTCAATGGCAGTGAAAAGTTACAGAATATTCTCGAAAAAGGGAGAAAAAAAGTTGTAGTGATCGCACGGAAATGGCTCTTGACGAAAAAGTTTTCGGAAATAAGAAATTCGTCGACTCATTTTTGTTGATTATATGTTAGCCTAGCTTGTGTCCAAATTTGAGGAAAATCGAGCAAATTCCCTTTGAGTTGTAGCTCTTTAAAGTGTTCCCTACAAGCGAAAAATTAACTTTGAGAAAACAGCGCTTAGAAAAACACGAGAATTTAGTTTTATCGACTGAGTCGATAAGGTAAATTGACCACCGTAAAAAGATTCAAATAGCTGACGTTTCGAGCGCTAGCCCTTCGTCGGAGCGAATCAAGGAATTGTGGGTAGTGTGTGGTTTTATATAGTGAGCGGTGGAGCTACGCTATTGGTGGAAATTTGGTGACGTGAAAAACAAATGTAGATTAGTTGAATGAAAAGCGTTCGTTGATTCCGTGGGGTTTGAGAGTGCCGATTTGAAAGATGATTTTTTGTTCTAGGTTTTTACGGCTTTCTGTGTTACCCTGGTGTAGGGAAACGCCGCAGATTGTCATGTGTTGTTTAGAATGGTTAGTAAGATTAAAATGGCGCGCGACTGGTTTGGATGCGTCTTTGTCATTTTTTTCAACGTCTCGGAGATGTTCACGAAAACGGTCGCCCAGTCTCCTCCCTGTTTCGCCAATGTATATCTTTTTGCAAAAAGTACATGTAATGCAGTAGATAACATTTACGGAGGTGCATGTAAAATGATCAGTGATTTTAATAGATCGTTTGGGTCCTGTTATTTTGTCCGCGTTGTGAATGAAAGGACAAGTGTTACATCGTGTGCGTGTGCATTTGAAAGTTCCCGGTACATCGTCAGATTTCAGAGCGCTCGTAACTAGAAAGTTGCCTATGTTTTTGTCACGTTTGAATGAAATTAGTGGGGGTTGTGAAAAAATTCTGCCAGTTTCGGGGTCGTTTTGGAGTAATTTGAAATTTTTTAAAATGATGCTTTTGACTGTGTTGTTGTGTGGGTGGAAAGTGAGGGTGAATGGAATTCTCTCGTTCTCTTCCTTCTGTGGCGTTTGTAGTGCTGACTGTCTGTCGATCTGTTGTGCACGTTGAACATAAAAAAAAACATATCGCTTCATAAACAAACTCCGCCCACAAAAGTTATACCGTCATTTCTCCGTCAATTTTCACTATTTTTAGATAATTTTTTTTGGATGAAAGTTCATTCTGTAAACTTTATTTTGACGCCAAAAAAAAAAAAAATTCAATAAATTTTCGATTTGAAGGTACGCTGTAACCTTAAGCAGTTGAAAAAGCAACCTGAAAAAAAATTCGGGCTTGAACGGAATTCGAACCCATGACCTTGCGATACCGGTGCAATGCTCTAACCACTGAGCTATCAAGCCACATGGAAAGATCGAAACACGCGAAAAAGCTGTCATTCAGTATTTTTTTTTAATCACCTCAGTGTTGCCGATCTTCTACAAAATATTAAACAAGCTTATAGAAAGTCAAAATTATACTGAGAAAACATTAGTTTATAAAGCTAATCTAATTTAGATTTAGCAAGCACTGGGAAGGCTTCTCCCAGAAATTTGGGTTCGTGGATTGTTTTGCCAAAGAGCCTCAAGTTTTTGAAATTTCAAGACAATTTTAGGGCTAAATCTTGATGGCCTTAATACTTCCGCACTTCTGCTCCAACGATTTTGTTGAAACTTGGTAAGGATATGTATTAAGTCAATGTAAGCTGATTCCAGAAATTTAACACAAATATAACAGCATTATGTTTCACAGGGTGCGATTTTGTTCAAAACGTGGGGTTCATATACATGTAGGCCCAATTATCACTAAAAATATTTTTCCTCAGTAAAATCGAATTTTATCATATTATTGTTAATAATAATAACTGTAAGTTTTCGCAAAGTTTTATAAGCATCGCTTTAGAGCCGGAAAGGTTATGACCCAAAGTTTGTCATAAACGAGTGCGCCCGAAATAACAACGGAGCCACCTTAATTGTTCCAGAAGGGGGCGGGATTTAAGCTTCACTTCCAGCCGTTTTGGGCGCCCTCTTGGAATGGGTATGAAAACCGGACTCTCGCAAACGGCGGTGGATGTTTGGGGGAAGGGAATGGAAGAGAGCAACTGATAATGTTTTGGCTTATACGACTTCAGAGCTGGTATAAAGAAATCGACCACATGATTTCAAAATATGCTGGACACGGATGTTGTTAACTGACCTACATCACATTTGCTTAAATAAGTCACATTTATTCATTGTTCCTATGGTAATGGATTGCATCTGTGGTAAAAGTACATGTAGAAGGTGGAAGGGACATCCTTAGAAAAAAAAAATAATGTACTACATATGTATAAGCCCTGTGATTAAGTCTAGCATGAGTGGCATTAAATGAGATACAATCCATTTTAATAGTACATGTATGACATGTATATCTCCCTTACATTTTAAAAGTAGCATTTTACCCCAAATAAAAGCTAGTGTCCAAGCACACGGATAGTTGGAATCTACTTTTATTTCTCAGGCTATAATCACAATGTACCTATTTCATATTGGAACAATAACAAACCTTGCACTGAACGTGACAGGCCTTTTGTTCACACTGTACATCCTATTCCAAAAAGTGTAATATGAATATTAACCTGCTCCTATGGCAGGTACAAATTTATACATTGTATCCACATTGGTTCACAGATAACTACAAATGCAACATGAACACCCTGCGGTTTTTTTTTACTATGGATCCTAACTGTACAGTGTTCCAATTTAAAACTCCCATTAATCAAAACTGCATTGGTGCAGTACTGGTACAGGATAAAGGTAGCCTCCGATGTAACTTTTTCAGTAGCAACTTTTATTTGACAACAATAAGCACAAGTAAAAACACAACTTCAAACGATTACTGTATAAACAATTTTAAGTTGACATTAAAATGCCTTCTGTAGTACATGTATTTCGGAGGTACTGTACACTTGTACCTTTACGTCTGGCAGAGAGAATGGCAATTAAAACGGTTCACGGCTAGTTGTTAAATCTAGCACCAAACTTGGACAATTAAAATAAAAAAATGAAAAATTGAGACAGCCCCTCCCTCCCCATTTTTGTGATGAAAACAAAAAAATGGAGCAAATTCATCATTGATTCGGGGGAGGGGGTGCTTTCATTTCTCTTTTCACTCCGTCCGGGATTATGGCTGTTTATCATTCTTTTGTTACCATGTTGCAGCCATTGGTTGTGGATTTTGGAGATATGACATCACAACAGCTGAAACAGATAATCTGAAATCCAATAAGAACCATTGTTAACTGAATGGTGTACATGCAGCTTATGTTACTTACATGTACATGTAAGAAAGAAAGCAGAAATATCATAGCAGGGATATCATTGAACAAGAATGAACGTGTAAGAATTTATGACAGGGGTGATTTTAACAATATATAAAAAAAAATATTAGGGCATGAATTGACATTACCGCATCCACTAATACGCAAAAAAATGCCAAGGATTACTTAGTTTTTATTTTGCAAATAAAGAATTTGAAAAACTCCAAGTACTGTCCAACAGAAACCTATTTTTACAAAGGATTCTTGTAAATCAAAAGTTTTAAACAGATTCACTGATATTGTCCATACATTTGTTGGGAAGAAGTTAAATTTCCTGGATACAGGGATTATTCTAGAGTGTAGTATTACTGATTCTCACACTCTCTTGCACTGGAGAGCGCAACAAAAATTGCATCAAAAATCGCAAGTGTAAACAGGCCTTAACATAAAATCAAGAAGTGTGGGAGATTAACTTTGTCTTTTTGGGAATTGAAAGTTTTCTTGATGAATTTACTATAATTACATGTACATGCACACACTGTAGCCATGGGAAACTCTGAGCAGATTTTATAAAGAAATACATGTACATTGTACAGTCAAACCTCCATTAAGCGGCCACCCACTATTAAGCGGTCACTTAACAAATCCCCAGAATTAAATGGCTCCCATATTTACTGTAAACTAATGACCCATTTTAAGCGGTCACCTCTATTAAGCGGTCAGTTGGCTATTCCCCGAGGGTGACTGCTTAAAAGAGGTTTGACTGTATTACTGTACAAATGTAATATCAAATATCTTGGGACACTGAAATTTAGAAGGGGGCCCAATGGGTCCTCATTTGACAAAAATGAGTCCCTAGAAATGGTGTCCCACATATAATACAAGGCCTTCATACAAGTACTAGGCCCTCATGCACACATGTAATGGTGTAGTTTGGTCTGACAAAGCTCAGGATTTGTAGTTCTAACCGGGTGGCACACCCGCACCAAAAATTCCAAGGAGTACCCCCCCACCCCCCCCCCCCCCCCCCCCACCTCCCTCTGTGAGAAACACCCAGAAAGATGCTCAGTTCCTGTAAACAGCCAATTAATTTTGGTACACAGATTGGGTGCTCACTGATGAGAAGCTTGACTACACTGAGCATGTCCTGGTTTTTTTTTTTTTTCACAATCAAATTTTCTACTCACAAGAAGCTGCTAAACATCTGTTTGGTATCCTCTGATGAGCGTGAGTTGGAAAAGGTTATGAAAGAACAATAAACTGCTGCCCATGCTGCCCACTTGAGCTAAAAAGAAAAAAGATCAGTTGGGTCAAACACTACTGTACATGTACATTTTTGTAAGTCATGTGGTATGGTTCATATCATTCACATTTGTGGATGAAATCCTTAAACAATAGTCTAAATGTTCTACATTGTAGGAGCTTGTGAGCAATCAAATGTTCAACCTGAGGTTGTATCAGTGATAATGAATACTATTTATAGCATCTACATTTATAATAAGTATACTGTACATGTACATGTACATGTGTATACTGGACCAGCACCTTCAGGGATGTTGCTAAGATATCCAACAGGTGGAATTTTGTTCATCACAGGCGGAATATTTTGTTAAAAAAAAAAGAGAGAAAAAGTTAAGCAGACAGTTTTCCAGGCGGAAAAAATCAAGAAAACTCAGTCTTCAGGTGGTTATTTTTTCCACCTTCCGCCTATTATTTACATCCTTGGCCTTTGTTCTGATTGATGATGGACCAGATCAATGGATGATGGATGGAAGCTACATGTACTCTGTTTAAAGGATAATTTATGGTCTTCAAGCACTTTTGTTTGAGATACATGTACATGTACATGTAGGATATACAAATTAAAGGTTGTTTTGGTCTGTAATAGAGTATCATTTACTGGAGAGAATGATTTCTGGTATGAAGAATTTATTCTGGAGTACAAAAGTGAAAGAGCCTTGAAGCTGTACATGTACATTAACTAGTCTGGGATAGGGTAGGGATTTTTGGCTTCCAGTCTAGACTAGGATTGCAAAAAATATAATGCAGCTGAACAAGGTCTGGTACAGAGTACGGGGGTTCAGAGCCCCAGAGTTACCACCCTAGGGAGTGCCGTCTTGTGGTGTTGTTTATTGTGTTGTGTATGCAAAGTGGTTCCCACCCATGAGTCTCCAAATAATGATGCCTTACAGTGAGCATGGTGATCAAGTCTGTGAATGAAATCCTAAACATTGTCCTTTCAAATGAAACTATTGAGCAGTGCCATATTGTACATGTACTTTCTTCTACTCCGACCTGTTTCTTGCACCCAATCAAGAACTTTAGTTTTGGTGGTCAGTTATAAGGGTTAAAACTACATGTAGTACAATGTAGTAATCACAGACATACATGTACCTTTTAAGGTATTATGCCAGAAACAATTATTATGCTTTAGAACAGGAATAACTTTTCAGAAAGAACTGGTACATGTACCTCTTTGGGGTAAAATAATTTGAGCGACAGCCACAAGACAGGTTTCTGGTACCTTTTAGGGGTTCCTTTCAAAATTTCCAACAATCAACCCTGTCAATTATTTTATATGGGAGATCCCACTTTTTACAAATTTCTTACATTTATAGGAATTAACATGGATACATTGTACAGATACACTGTAGCTCAAAATATGTAAATACACTTCAACATAGGAAATGTTCTTTGTAAGAAAGCAAAAGACATATAACTTTAAAGCTTGTTAAAACAACTTCAAGAACCTAAATACGGTACTTCATACTTCATTGTACATGTACTGTACATGTGTCAGTTACAACACATTACATGTATTTAAGGTGACTCCTCAGAAATGAAAGTTGATGCACATTTTTTTAATCCTTTCCGTCATTTTTTCCTGCCAGTCATTGTTTCGAAAAATGCAATAAAAAAATATACTGTAGGTCACCATGCTCACAAAAGAGTTACAATGAAGTAAATTAATCCATGTACATGTAGTACTGCCCATTACGTGCGCGATTATTTGATCGGTTCATGTTACTTTAAGAGGTAACTTGAAGCATAGTTAAAGTACAGTGTACATGTGCATGTAAAATGGAAAACTTAGAAAACTATTATAATACATGTCAGGGCTCGACTTTCAGGTAAAAACCTAGGGGCCAGCTGGCCACTAAGTTTTCAGACTTGGTTGCCAGCACAAGCATTCCAGTCGCCAAAAATTTTTGGCGGCCCTTTGGGCCATATATTTTTATAGAATACAAGAACATAACTATAGCAGAACATACTGTAGTTAGTTACATGTTGTATAGTACTTCAGTTTCTACACAGGCTCAACTAAACAGGCCCTGCTTTGTTCACTGACAATCAACATTGAAATTCATGGAATTACATGTACAGTAGCTTCGAGAAAGATTTTGATCAATCCTGGTAACTGAAGAAAATCCACAACAGGCCTTTTTCGATACTATCAGTTGTTAGCTTTGCCGCGTCCCGCTAGATTTCCTACTAAAAGGGAATGGAAAAATACAATATTTGTATTCTATAAAAAACTCTCAAAGATGCAACCTTTGTTTCATTTCTTTTTTCATTAACAAGCGTCGAAACACATTTTTTTACGTACACTGTACATGTTGCGGGTTGTACACTATGGGCTTTTCATGCATATCACGTACATGTACAAGCGACTGCACGGGTTTTGAAGATAATTGACCTGAGTTTCTCATGAGTTATGTGTGTGAAACTGTGAATTTCAATTTGCATGCTATGGGAATTTTATATCTGGCCTTGGATAATTTTTAAATGACATGTCAACCGATGTTTTGCAAAACCGCTCTTCTTTGTAATTTTCGTACAAACTTTTGGTGTGAAATATTTTTCACTGGTCGCAGAAAATGAAAGCTACATGTATGTACAATACGCCGTCTGATTTGTTCAATCACTGGTAACATGTTACATGTACAAGATTGTTTTATCGACAGGGTAGTTTCTTTAAGACCCTACATGTATTTATAAATCTGTTGCAGTCCAATACATTTTGATAAGTCAGACTGGGCCGGGTCGAAAAATCATAGTTGTATTAAATTGACCTTTGCGCTTTACTGACGCTTGACAGCCAGCGATGCGAAGTTGTAAACAAGTTGCAAATGTGTATTAAAAAGCACCGGGGCTATTTTCATTCAAAATACATTTAAAGAAATTGAACGAAAAAAGTTAACTTTATATCAATCTATCTATGTCCTACTCAATAACTTACTGATAACTGATAAGATGAATAATTATTATATTCTTGATCGCGTCCGATCCTATGGCCAAGGCCAAAATCCGATATCGACATTAATAATTTGTTTTACGGTTTAGTACGGTTGTTTTCAGTTTTCTGAATAGCATTAGCGACAACTATTTTATTTGTTTCACATAATTCTTTAGGAATTTTACTTGCTAAAATGAAAATTAAGACTGCAAAAATTACAAAGCTGTGATTTTATTGTCGAGAAAACAGGGCACATGCAGTCACCATCTGAGTATCGCCTTGCTATAAATTGAATCAAATTTCCAATCTTGTTCATCTTCTGGAAAGCTACAAATTTAGTATAATACAGTGTATGCGATTATTCTTGAATCCAAAAACCTATTATAATATACACTTTCAAACAGTAAAATGTGCAGTTTTTTTGTCGCGAAAATCTAATTTTAAGAACAAATGTCGCTTTAGGAAAGGTTGATCCTAAATTTAAGGATTGCACGATGAGCCCTCTGAAGAAGAATACTTGATTGCTTCATACGTGATCGCTTCATACGTGAAAATGAAAAGGTACAATGTATATTCTTCTGTTAGACTAAAAGGGAGTGAAACTTTTCTTGGAAAGATTCTGTTTATTTTTTAACTTTTGTTGTAAAATTCATTAATAATTCATGAGGGTGATGACCAATCCAACAACAGTATTCAAGTCACATGTATACCTTTGTAAATCCCAATACATATATAAACTGTCTGAAAGCACAGGGAGGGTTTGAATAGGTAGCAGGGAAATGTTGGGGTTGATGAATGAATACAGAATATTAATTAGCTTCATTAGTATTCTGTATCTAGATACAGAATACTAATGCAGCTAATTAGTATTCTGTAACTGATACAGAATACTAATTATGTATATGTAACTCAGCCACAAGCGTCTTTGGAAAGCAACGAACAAGAGCCCCCTTCCTTTTATTTACTTTTCACTAAACAGAACATCATGAAACAGTTCATTAAAACTGTACATGTACGTCTAAATCTACTCAACTATTTAACATTCTTCGGTGACTAATTCTACTTTGAACGTTTTCCACCCTGCAGTTTCTCTCCTCCATGCAAGGCTACAGTTTCATTTTCGGGTTTTTTGTTAGCCCTTGCCTGCTGCCACTGTTCAAATATTTTAACGGCCCACTTCGTGTTGTTTTTAGTGTTTTGGGGAGTCACATCCTTGAGCAGAGAACTTTCTTCCAAGAAATTTTTAGGAGGACGAAAGCGCGTGGACGCCGTTTCACTCGTCTAAAATGAAATAAATGTTATGCTAATCCCTTTGCGTTCATCGGATTAACTTCATTCATGTAACAGCCAATCAAATTGAATGTAAACAACATTCTTCACACTTTGTATGACATTCATTTCACAAGTCAGATACAATATTCGCGTCCGATCTGTATGGGATTTACAATGGCTCGCCTTCGGCTCACCATTGTAAATACCCATACAGATCTCCCGCTCATATTGTATCTATCACTTACAGCTAGATTATGAAACAAAATGTGTTAAGATTTCTTTCTTGGTATGTGTGTTCATACAATGACATGACATAACAATTTGCAACATGAATTGGGTGCGCAATAAGGATGTGCATCAACAAATTATTTAAACTCTAAAATTTGAACTCCAAAGAAAAGCAAACGGTTGTAACAAAAAATATAAACTTGTACATGTATACAGTAAAAACCCGCATAAAAGAACCTAAAGATTTAAGAACCTACAGGCTGAAATTTGGCATTTTAATACTCAATTTTATAAGAACCTGTTCAGCCTGGCGAGGAAAAAGAGGTTCTTATACAAAAGATCACTCCAATTTCGATTATCAAAATTCTGGATATTAACGTGAAACCTCTAACAAAGTCAGCAAGCATTCTGACTGTTATTTTTTAGCTACATTGTACATGTAGGCAAGCATATTTTTGTAATTTAAACTACAGTAGTTCTAAACCATTATGTACTAGTAGTGTAATATTTCTGTGAATGATTATGCTACGACAAACTGAAAAATATGAGAATGTATTAAGAACCTAATCAGCCTGATTTGTCAAAAAGTACCCTGAAATATAAGAACCTGTTCAGCCTGATTTTGAAAATTCTAGGTTCTTATATGCGGGTTTTTACTGTATCTAACTGACTTTCAATCAAAATAACCGCAAACCATTGCATTGTTTACAACACTAACACCAGTTCATTTACAGCTTACATTTTAAAAACCACATGATTTAAGCTTACATGTACACTAAACACTGTACATGTACACTGTATATACAGCTATTTCAATTTAGGTTGTCGGATGAGAGCTTCAAGCGTATGCAACGAGATCGCAAGTTACTATGGGTAGTTGTAAATTGGTCTTAGCTTAGTTCGCGGTTTTTGCGTTTATTAGTGCGATGAGTGAGGTGGATGTTAGCACTATAAATGTTTGCCTTCAGTGTATGGACGAGGCATTTTAATTTGCTTTGGTCAGTTTATCGTATACATAAAAATCCCAAAGTACCTTGCGGACTCGTTGCGTACGTTTTGTAGCTCTAATCGGACAACCTAAATTGAAATAGCCGTACAAGTATATTTCCTATTTCGCCCAAGAGTGATCTACATGTCATGTATAATTTCTTTTAACAATTGTCAGGCGGGAACATACATATGTAAAGAGAACATAGAAATCTCTAACTTGGAAAAACAGCCACAAAATGAATCATAATCACTCGATATTAAAATAACTGCGAAATAAGCAAATAAATGATTAATTATTAATCATTATTTTAAAGGGTATGTCATTGACTGTTGTCAAAGATAATTGATCTATACTTCTTTAGCTTAGGGAGGATTATTTTAGCTCACTATAATTGAGCTTAAATGAGATAGCGAGCTAACTCGTATTTTCGTGAGATCTACTGTACACACTGTATATATATATATATATATATATATATATATAAGGTATTTGACCCTATTGTTGGACACTTTTGCGCGTATCGCTTCCTCTAATCATTGAGCAAAAATATTTGTGATTTTGTTGTCCCATATAAAACGCCAAGTGTTTAGACTTCAATCCATCGCTAATCTCGGGTTTTCAAAAACTTTTCCTCGCATAAAGGAAGCTTGTCAATTTATTCGCTAAAAACCCAAATGTCGGACATGCAAACCTGTTGTCGGACGCCTCTGAAATGTTTGTAAAATTGAATCATCACATGTAAACCATGCGCTCGCACTGCAAAACAAACCTGGCGATCTCAACTTGACTCCACTGCTTTGTGACTGATCTCAGTCGGTTGTAAACAAGAAATGAAGTCTTCAAAACACAGGTAAGGTTGTTTAAAATCTTTCTTAATTGTCTTTTTCCATGGTTCCGTCGCGTGCGTCCGACAATAGGTCGCTGAAACTCCGAGAGGATTGTACGAAGGTTTGAACATACATTGTAATTATAGCATTGACCAAAAAGCCGCTATGAATCATGGGATACACAATTGTGGCCAGCGTTGCTTGTTACGAGGTATGAAGTAAATCGGAGCTTGTTTTCCACTATTTTTTGAAGTTTTTCTGTGCGCGCAAGAAATTTTCGATGCTTATTTTACGCACCATATTTTTGTGCATGTGAGGAACAAGTCTTTTATCGTTGTTTTTCTTTTTCAAGAAATAAACAAACTTCGTTCAGTAGAGTCTTAGTTATGTGTTTATTACTACAAGTCTTGTATTCCCATGTTCTTCGGTTTCTGCTTTTATATCGACATTGTGGTGACTCTTTTCTCGTGTCCGAGATTAGGTAGTGTCCGACAATAGGGTCAAATACCTTATATATATATATATATATATATATATATATATATATATATATATATATATATATATATATATATATATAAGCCTTAGCTGTGCGATCTCACGAGCACACTGTATAAAGTTTGTTTCGTACCTTCATGAGAAGACCGCACATGCTAAATATCATCCCTAAAAGGTTCATATACTCTGGCATCGGATCATCTGCAGGCTTGTTGGTTACTGGCTTGTATCGGAATATTTTGTTGGGTCTTCTAGGATCTTCTTTTGCTGTAGAATACGAACTTCCAGCCGGCATTTTGGATGTTGGATGTTGAATGAAAGGGAGAACGTCCCGGCATCCTTTGTGAGATAATCCAACATGGCGGTTGTTTCGTCCCCAGGGTCATCTCGGTGAACACCTGGAAACGAGGATGAACCCACCTGTACGTGCCCGCACACACGTGGAAAAAGAAGCTGAGCTTGAAAAGAGAGCTTCGATCATGTTGTGGAGGTCGATTATTCATCTCCTATCTGCTTCCTTCATAGTCGTTGCTTTGGGATGGATGGCAGCAGGCAAGAACTGCGAGAAATTAGACGGCAAATGGTATAATCAACTGGGATCTGAAGTTTTCTTGAAGCACGGGAGCGACGGCAGGCTGTGGGGCGAATATAGGACCGCTGCAGAAAGATTCAATGGATCGGCGGGAGCAAGCCACTCTGTCGTGCTTGGTAAATACCCTAAATTTATATTCATTTTTTTAAGTTACAATAATGATTTTTAAAGGGACTATTAATCAAAGCACAGCACGTAATAATAAGCTTTACATAATTTACACCTCGAGCTCCAAATGCTACTACTGTTATTGAGTTTATTGTCTTTGCATATAAATTAAGCCTTATGTATAAACTGAGTCATTTGTTCGAGTTTTCACTGTAGTCTGAAGTTGATTAACTATCTAAATATTTGGGACTAATACTAAGATTTCGGGCTGATTTAATTGACTTATCGCGTTCAAAGAACGCAATCCTAATTTCGTGTTGGTTGTCCTGTGGTTTATGTGCAGTAAAATTTGAGATTTTTTGGTAGACGGTCTTCCAAATGGCCGCCCCTATTTTTTTTTTTTTAGGGGCTCATTTCCGCTGGAAATTCAATCGAACGCGTCTCCATAATCTGTGATTACTGCTAGTTATAAGCTTACATGTATAGAGCAGTTTTCAATTGAGTGTCGTAAAACCAAAACCAAAGTAATTACTCTGACCAATCACAGCAGTCGTAAACAATCCAATAAACCAATCAGAGCTCGAAGCAATTACATGTCGCGGGCGCCAAGCGCGGGAAAACGCGTGCGAGCAAGTCACGATTGGTTTTGGTTTTACTTCTGATTGGTCGAAAAAGTGGCGCGAGATTTTTTAGCCAATCACAAAGCGTAGCAATGCAAAACCAAAGCAATTGTGTAATTACTTTCGACAGTCAATTAAAAAACTGCTCTATAAGCTATAAAGATGAATGAATTCGAATGAATGCAAAACTGACTGAGAGAAAAACGTGCACCCACTGGCGGACCACCCGATGTTTGTGTGTGTTGTGTGACATCGTTCAACGCTTGAACTGCCAACGGCAGCGATGTGTTGCGTTGCGTTGATTGGTAGATTCGAATTGACTCACATTCTTCAGATTCCTTTGGTCATGAATCTGGCACCGATCATATTGAGAAAGCAGTTTTTTGGACTTCAGGATCACTTTTCTCGAAAAATTCTGGAAGGATGTAGCTCAAGCACGGCACAAGTACGAAGAAATTTGTGCTCAATCAGATGCCGGCATTTTCGAGGTGAGAAATGTGCTGGTTTAGCCTCAGATCGCGCTTAAAGTGGACAAGGTCGTTGTCGCCGGCTGGCTTGTTGCCTGCCTTGTCTCTCCTTCTCTTCTTACTCTTGGGGTTCGATAAATTATCTCGCGAAATGACACCTTAAACGGCACAGAACGGGCAAAAATAACACACAAGACTCATTTAACATTTCATCTAAACTTTTATTGAACATATAGGATAAACTTAGTATTCAGAGCAAATCGCGGCCAAGTTATTTATGTTAACCCATATTTCTTTTGTAACCGCCATTGAACGATGTCACGCAACACACACAAACATCGGGTGGTCCGCCTGTGGTGCACCATGTAATTTTCAAAACATGCATAAATTATGTGCACGATCGTTGGGGTGATGTCGCAGCTCTTAGAAGGTCTCACACCATTGGCTTTCCACCCTTAGATCTAACAATAGGACAAACAACACAACAATGGACTCTAACTCTAAAATCAATAGCAGCTGTGTTTTACAAGGCCAATGAAACAGGGGCGTAGCTCCCTGTACACACGTACCCACGTGCGTACCTAAAAAAGTCGAAAAAGAAAGAAAGATTTGGGACTTGAGGGTGGGGGGAGGAGCTGGGGGAATGTTTGAAAACAGTGATTGTGCGTACCTCTGAAAAAGTCCTGGCTATGCCCCTGGAAAATAGAGGCTTCTAAGAGCTGCAACCCTACCGGATCATTGAAATGCAAGTGCCAAGTCATGCGCAGTGTTGGTATTGATCACGATTCATCCATAGACCGTTTCGCAGATACGGGATACTGCCCCCAGGGCATACCATAATGAGCATTTAAATTAATATATTCCTTTGTTTTCAATTTTCATTATGGGATGCCCTGGGGGCAAAATCAATATGGCTGCCGTATCCGCGAAACAGGCTATGCAATACAATACATGCAATAAGGGAAGGACCATTTTATTTTTGAGGGGGGGAGGGGGGTTGGGCAATTACCAAACAAAAATTCCTGCACAGCAAAAGTAAAGAAAAAAAAAATCATGCACAGCGAGCCAAAGTAAAAAAGAGTATCAAACAATCCTGAAATAAATTCTTGCACAACATCATGACAGAAAAAAAATTGATGCTCAGAAAAATTGCCCCAACCATTATAAACCATTATAAAGGGAAAAAAATGTAATTGTAACATTAAAGTTTAATCCTGAGATTACGATGCTTGAATAAAGTTCATATCATGTTAGATCCCAATAGTGTACGTTGTGCTGTATTTTGCTAAATCAATAAGCCCCCCTGGAGTTAAGGGATAGATACATGTATGTTGCTAATCTTTATGTGATCTGAACATGGACAGATCACTCTTGCTTGTGTGCATAGTATATTGCATTGTTCCAGAAAAAAACTCATAAACACTGTACCTCCCCCGCTTTAGTTTTTTTCTTTTGTTCAACTAAAACCCACTTTTTGAGATTGAGATCCCCACTTAGAATTTCTATTGACCTTGCATGAGGGGATTATGGATATTTCCTGAGATGGCACATGTATGTATGATGTGATCAAAAAATGTTTTTAGGCTCAATTCACACAGCCTACCACCAAATTGGTGAAGGAGGAAACATTGGAAGATATGTCTGAAGGAAATCTGCATAGGGGGCTGCACTGATGGTTAATTGGGTGCAATTGTTTTTTTTTTAAACAGGTTATGCACCCTATGACTATCCTGGGGCATCCTTTGCTTTCTCGGTTGTCTGGCGGAATGGCACCTCAACAACTGTGTGGACTGGTCAATGCATTGTGTGTGATGATGGTCATGAGAAAATCCTTACTTCTTGGCTACTGCGCTCCAAGGTAGATACTTGTATAGATAAGTGGAAGTCAACTAGAATTGGACGTGACACTTTCACTAGATACGAACAGCGCGATGGTCCTCGTAAACCAAGCGATTCCATGACAGAAGCACCGCCAACTGTTGTAACCATAATCAAGAACTATAACCCTGATGGCAAAAACAAACCTTGCAGCTTAAATGGAAATTGGTACAATCATCTAGGTTCTGAGATGATTTTGACACAGAGAGATGATAGTGGACTCCTTGAAGGAGAGTACCGCACTGCTGTTGAGCGCGAAACAGGGGCAGCTGGAACAAGCCATTCTAAAGTGTTAGGAATTGGACAGCTTGGAGGACCAAGCAGCACTTTTGCTTTTTTTGTTATTTGGAAAAATGGCGCTTCTGTAACTGGATGGGTGGGGCAATGTCACATCTGCGGTGGCAACAAAACAGAGATCATTGAAAGCACCTGGCTGTTACGGAGTAAGATTGAAAAATGCAGTGATAGCTGGAAGTCAACGTTATACAGCGAGGATAGCTTCACACACACTGAAAAGAATCCTGGGCCAAGAAGGAAAGATAATACACATGTGCCGGATAGGAGCGGAGATGAAGCAATTCAGCCAAGGGCTTGCAGTGGGTGCCAGCTTTTGTTTTCCTTCTCTCTTTTGAGTTTGAATGTGTTCTATTCTTTGGTAGAGTATTAATGCTGGTTGTATTCATCTGAATACAGATACCATGTAAGCACATGTATGTATATGTATTCATGTACCCATGTACACATGCATGTAAAATTAAATTAAGAGGTTGCCTCATTAACATGACCATGTTATATAACAACCACATTGGAAAGTCTAACTGAAACCTTATACAGTCATTTCTACTTCTTTTTCCTTTTCAAAGCAGCAAAACTTTGCGCAATGTTTTTGTTATATTTTTGGTACCACTTGTTTGTTTATGGTGCATCACATCATGAAAACAATCTGAGGTTGTATGGTTTGACTGAAAGCAGCCTGATGGAAAATTAGTTGACTACTTAGCTTTTTGTTTTCTCATCTCGAAACTTGAAAATGTCGATCCAAATTAGTCAGTTCAAAACTCAAAGAACTCAACTTGAAGTTTTTTTTGTTCAAAGCCTTTTCCAAGGATGGAGTTGAGATTTGAGGGACTGTCAACACTGTACATTTCACTGGTACTGTATTTTTTACATACATGTACATCGATGTACAAGTTAACCAGTCACTGATAAAAAAGAACACAAGTCAGATTTGATTGGCAGGCAGAAGTGCTCCTAATAGAAACTGTTGAACACCATCAAAAGGAAACTTGTCACTTTGTACATATAATTTATCAACAGTCAAACAGGTCAAGCATTTTTTTCTCTGGACTTCCTTGGAATGACTTACTGGACATGTACATGTAACTGTAATGCAGTTCACAGACTGTTTTAAAATTTGATTTTGTTTGCTCCAATAAATATAGAACTCTTCAGTTCCAAATTTTAAAGCTCAATCCAAAACTCTGATTTTCATACATGTACATGTGGGCTTCATGTGTGGCTGTATGCACCTAGCTATATAGCCTAAGGCTGGCATGCTTTTTTTCTTTTGCAATATTAGCAGAATCGGTCCTCGTCGTCCTGATCGCAAATTTCAAATTCATTTGATTTAAATTGGATAAATTATGTATAGTAAGCAAAATTTGTTGGGAAAACCCACTACATTCTTACCTTTCAGGTGTGCATTTTAGATTGAGATTTATTTTGAGTGTTACTTGGCTAATTACATGTATATATAACTTGTAGTAAAGCATGTGGCAACTATAAAATGATGCTTGTCCAATGCATACTGATAGCTAGCTACTGATACTGATAGCTTACTCCCAGAGTGAATTATGCAGACGTGTAATGTAGTGGATGAAATTCTATGGTGCAACTAACCAAATTAAACCTCTTTGGCAGTACTTTTGCATGGTACATGTACATGTATCATTTTCTTTTCTTTTTTTTTTAATATTTACAAAATGAAGTTTGGGATTTTGACCCTCTTGGGAGTTAACAGGGTAACTTCCCATAGTGAAAAAAATAAAACGTTGGTAACACAAACCATACATTTTATTGAGTGGTTCATGTACTTTGGACTTAAAGTAGTTAAAAATACGGCTTTTGTAAAGGAAAATAAGGATACACTGGAGACGTCTGTCATAGAGCAAAATGAATTTTACCGCATCCAGTAAATGGCTGTATGAAGAGTCAAAGTCATTATGGTCCAGTTTGTCAGCAAATACCAGTGTACCTTAGTATACCATTTCTTTAGGAGTGGTGAATGGTAAATTAACCCTTGAACGTCCAAGAATGCCAAAACTAAAAAAATTCAAGAAAAATACCAAATTTCATTTTGTAAAAATAATATCAAAAAAACAATGATACCATGCAAAAGAACTGCCAAAGAGGTTTCATTTGAATGGTCACACCATAGGATTTCGTCCACAGCCTGAAAAGTAAGAACTACACTACATGTCTCCATAATTGACTCTGGGAGTGAAAGGGTTAAGGAATTTTCATCTGTTAGCCTGAGATGTACATTTTGTAGCTTGAGATCCACTCAAAAACAAAACTTTCACAGGTCTTGCAGGGGGCTGGGGTGCAAGCGAGTGCTATTTATGCCAGCATATGTTGGATTTGGAAATCAGAGGAGGTTTGGAATGAGTGAAAATAAGTGCCCAAGGGTTTGGAAAGCAAAACGTTTTTGCATGTCCCCGTACACTCCAGAAAGTAAACGCCTTTTATGCATACAAAATGTGTTACATTTTGCCTGTCACCTGGCCCCTTCTGGTCCGATGAAGCCTTTGCAGAGGTAAATAATAATTAAGTTTGGCTTTATGTTTCTCCACGACATGAAATAACTATTTATTTTTTGTATAATTATTTATTTTAAATACTGGTAAATGATAATGTGTATTATTTAACAGGGTACATGTACGTTATTTGTTTGTCCTGTTTGCAAGTTATAAGCACAAATAATTGTAATACAATTTCAATTATCTTGCGGGTTAAAACCTGCAAGAGTAAAATAGTAAACTAGTAAATATAAATTAATTGTATTTGCTGCATGTATGATGATTTTTAGAGTACAATGTACACGAGTTACTGTAGTAATTATGCTCAATCAGTGAAGTAGGTTATAGAGTAATAAACCTTATTATCCCTTGCAAAATACTTTATTTTGTTTGAATTCTTTGTTATTAACGAGAAGCTGTACACAGCTTGAACTCGCGGCGTCTTTAACCAATTGCAGTACTGATTCCTGATTGTTTTGAGTGCTTCTACGGAGAAACATAACAGTTCTGACTTCTGAAAAGTAAGACTACACTACATTCACTTCATGTACTGTCAGTAGGCAATACTTGACACCTCAATCGCTAAGCAAATTATAGCAAATTATATAAAACACAAAACTTGCCGGAACAAACACAATATCAAACGGTCCTATCCATCCACGAACGCCTTGGATTGTCTTTAAAACTTTTACGCTGTAATTGTTCATTCTGCTTCTCAAGTCAACACACGGAGAGATTTCTCCGCCATTTTGAAATCAAGAGCGATATCACGATGTCGCGTGTCAACCAATCAGACCAGTGAAACTAAAATACATGCGTGCATAAATTTGCATGCACTAATGTAACAAAAAAACAAAGAAAAGTCAGAGCCGAATCTACAACTCGTTGGCTGTGTCACGAGTAATAAGGAATGGGCACATTGATATCACTACTGTCGAAGTGAGAGACGAAGCGGAGCGACGAAGGAATCAGTATTTATGACATCTCGAACTTGCTGTTACATGTTTGGTGGCTTAATTTCACTTCTCAAGTTCTTCGGGAACGAAGAGCAATGCAATGTTTG
Organism: Dendrophyllia cribrosa; assembly: GCA_024195265.1. NCBI lineage: Eukaryota > Metazoa > Cnidaria > Anthozoa > Scleractinia > Dendrophylliidae > Dendrophyllia > Dendrophyllia cribrosa. The sequence continues at coordinate 11,630,102 of JAJLRJ010000013.1, read as the reverse complement.
ACAAGGAGACAACATTTGCGCTAACGTGTTTCGTTTGGCTTAAGCCTGGTTTCCATATAATCGCAACGATCGCAGCGATCGTTACGATCGACGATCGCTGCGATTCTTGCGACCCTTGCGATCATATGGAAACCAAAACGTTGCGATCCTTGCGATTGCGATCGCAGAAATAGAAATTTTTCTATCTCTGCGATCGCAATCGCACGATCGCAAGGATCGCAACGTTTTGGTCTCAATATGATCGCAAGGGTCGCAAGAATCGTAACGATCGCTGCGTTACAACTCAAAGGGAATTTGTTCGATTTTCCTCAAATTTGGACACAAGCTAGGCTAACATATAATCAACAAAAACATGTCGGCGAATTTCTTATTTCCGAAAACTTTTTCGTCAAGAGCCATTTCCGTGCGATCACTCCAACTTTTTTTCTCCCTTTTTCGAAAATATTCTGTAACTTTTCACTGCCATTGAATATGGGAAATCGCCGACACGTTTTTTTTTTAGCGCTTCGTGTCCGGAAACCCGAGAACAAATCAAATTAGCAAAATACAATAATCGCTTTGAGTTATAGCGTTTTAAAGCTGATTCGGACGTTCGAATTTAGACGTCGTAAAAAATTCGACAATTCATTTTATTACCAAATGGTTTCCATATTTAGATAGCCAGCTCTATAAGCTTTAATTTGATATCTGGGTTTAGGTATATTAAGTGTAATCTTAAGACGCTAGAGCTGTTATACTGGAGACACCCCCGAAGGTACACTGTAACCTTAAGTAAACATGTTTCGATCATGTTTTGCGCAATGCGCCTCCTGATGTGAACACTTTTCACAGTGAATCATGTTTCATTCGTGATCAGACGAAACATGTTTCGCCCGAGTGTGAACACAGCAATAGTCTCGCAAACCATCAAACAACATTAATTCATGCAAATCTAATTCTACTCAGGTTTTAAAAACGTCCGTGTCACCAATCCGGGTTAATCACTTTTCACGCCACCACGCAAGAGAAAAACTTTAGTTTAAGAAGACTTCAAAAATCCTTTCCAAGTTCAAATTAGAGAAAAAAAAAATAGACATGATCAGAAGGGCTCCTGACATGATTCACAGAAGAGGCCCGAGGCAATTCCACTAAAATGGAGAAAGGTTGCTAGCCCATTCAATCTCAGTTTGATTACCTCCTACGCTTGCCGACTACTGTTTTGTTCCCTATCTTAGATTTTAATTTACTTAGCAAATCAACAAGCAAATTAGACTGCGAACAGTCTCTTATTTTCTTTTAGTTAGACGCCCTCGGTCTTCGAAGATTTAGTCATGGAACATCTGTAATCCCGTGGGATTTTCTTGAAGATAACAAGCCACTTATCTAGAAGTGTCAAGGGGACCCGCATCATTGGAGGTAATGGCGGTATTTAGCTTAACGGCGGGCTTCTCGTTACCTGACAAAGTGATAGCTTTACGCAGTGATTCTCCGCCAGATAGTGTCCTAACATTAAATAGCATCTCCCTATAACCTGCTTGACCATCACAAAGAAAGCAAGCAGCTTTATTTAAAGGTGAAGTTTGCGACCGGGTCAGCTGAGAACGCTCTGGAGTAATATTACCAGCTCCTGATGGAGACTTACGCCTGGATTCGTTTGGGCCAGATAACTCTCTTTCATACCTCTCCTTCACTCTTGATCATTTCTGTGTGGGCAACACCCTTGTAGCAGGATCGATGCCATGAAGAACCCTTTTCCTCTAGATCTTTCACTGAAATATCCTGCAGCTTAACCCAAGCCTCCGAGTACTGTTTATTGCCATAACTAGCCCATTCTTTGACAAAATCTAAAACTTTTCCGTAGGAATCGATTGAAGGTGTGCAAACAAGACTTTCCTTCTCTCCTTTCTGACAAATAATGCACAAATCAAATTCTAGATTTGTCTTTTCGGGGTCTAGAGAAGCAGAAACATAAATTCGCCATTAAAGATCATGACAGTGCGAGTAGCTTCACTACACTGACTGGCAATTCAAAATGGCGGATCGCTAAAATGATGAAAAAGACCGCTGACCAAAATTATCGAATAAAAAACCGCTGACCACCAATGTTAATTTCGATTATTATATCAGAATTCAAAGCAGGTATCATTGGGAAACAGTGACAGTAATTTTTGAAAGAATGTACATATTATGATGCCTGATATTAACATTTTTCTGTTCGAGCCTCGCTTCCATGTCAAAAAGCCATGTGACTATACGTATTACTTAACTGTTTATCAACATGTTAGACACCATCCCATAACCAATCTGAGCAAGTTTGGTGACAATTGGTTCAAATAAGCGATAATTATTGGCCATCTAATCTTAGAGCCTCGCTTTCATGTCAACATGGTCACATGACCTTGTTAACTTGGTTGCAATTATCAATAGCTATGATCAATTTAAGTCTCAGCCTCGTTTCCATGCTGAGCCATAGGGGGCCTATTTTAAAACCACCGTAGCAGCTGCCGGTGCAAGTCGCAAAATTGCCGACAACATTTTCTGTGTTCCTAAGGGTCTCCTTGACACTTATAGATAGGTGGCTTGTTATCTTCAAGAAAATCCCACGGGACTTTAAATCGCAACATATGCTCCCTGACTAATTCGCCGCTCGTTCGCTAGCGCGCGCTCGTTCGCTAGCGCGCGCGCGCTCGCTCGAATTTCAGCGCCTTGGACTAACTTAAAGAAAAATAAGAGACTGCTCGCAGCTTAGATACTTAGGCAATGACTAAATAATTACTAGATAACCAAAGTGCACTGCTACTCTGTTAAAAATGGTTTCTGTTTACAACGTCGATGAAGCAATTTTGCGAGCGTTAAGCATGGCGAGGTTTGTCATACATGTATGCGCTCGGTCGATGGTGACAATGCACCCAGAGCTAGACCAGCGCTGGGTGCAAAAATGTCGTCATTAACAATTTGCCGATTGGACGCGATTAAAGGCCGAGCGCTATTTCGCAATTTCCTATTGAAAAAAGTCGGGTATTACATAAAATATAAAACAAAGGAAACAAAAGCCGCATCGTTTTTTAAAAACGGCCGTGCAATGTGATTTTTTGAAGACAGCAAAGACGCAAAAAGAAACACTCCTCTCCTCTAAAAAAGATTATACCTTTTACCTTACAAACAAGTTTATTGTTTCATGGCAGCCAAAGGGTGCGATTTCATACGCTTTTTACAACGAGTATAAACATAAACAAACTACCACAAATCATTGTGGAAGATAGACAGTCTTTCATCGGACGGGGTGAAATTGACTGAGCTTTCGTTCAGGCCGAAAACAAGTTGCTGTAATACCGAGTAAGGCGGGTTCTACTGACCAGTCTTCCTGTTTTGGACTTAATATGCCCCGCCAGTCTCCTAAGTAAGGAGATAAAATCATCCCGCTTACGAAACAACCAGTGCTGTAAGAAAGGAAATTATATTATGTGCCCTCACAGATAGAATTCCACCATCTTTTAAGGGTCGCTTTTGCACTTTCTAGTGACATGAACAGCAATTCATAATAACATCAGTTGCTGCTTGTCATAGATTCGGAACCGGCTTCTATGTGCAGTAGTTCCTGTTATCGTGTTTTGTAAACCTAATTTATTCCAGTTATAATCCCTATCTTCCAACCTCATTAAACCCCTTACGAAGAAACGCAAGAGGACTTCTTAATAGGATTTTACTGCATGCTTATTCTTTTAAAAATGATACAGCAAATTTACCCTACTGGTCGATCAATATGGCTTGCGTCCTTTTGAGATGCGTCAAAAGCATCCAATCACACGGATCAGTCTCAAATAATTTTCTAACATGATTGGAATAAAGTCCCTAATTTGTATTGAACGACAATATCCTTCAAGTAAAATTGCAGTCGAACACGTACGCATCTCTTAGGCGACAATATAGTTATTATTTCATCCATAAGGGATAACTATAGCGAGCGACACCCAACATCTTTATTTTTTACTTAACTTAAACAACGGCAGGGACACGAAATCCAGATTTGGATTTTTCTAAAGAACAACTCAGTTGTTCTTTAGAAAAATCCAAATCTGGATTTCGTTTTCCAAACACCAGATCGATTTTTCTCTTTTTCGCTGTGATCCAAAAACAGACACAGAATCCTAAAGAAACACAATAGAGAATTAGAAATAAATAAACGACGGATCTGAATGGAATACGCACACCAGCGGTAACTCGAATCATATAGCATTACGAACTGCTCTGTGGAGTCTGTTTATTCCATCATTTTATCCCTTTTAAACCATTGCTTTTTTGAAAACGAAGACTCGAAATGACCAAAAGATTTTTACGAATATATTCTCGGAATCTTTCCTTCAGAACGGCTTCATAAAAAATCATTTTATCATTTTTTTATTAAAAAAATGTTTTGCATAAAAAAGAAAATGCTTAGATGATTGGAGAATTTCTCTTCGAGGACGGCTTTTAAAGCCCTTTGTGTTACAAAATACGTCTTGTTCGTCAATGAAGCCGTGCAAAGACGCACAATAACACTCCTCTCTACATATTTTCCAAACCAATTTACCAGCGCTATATTTCATGGTTTGAGTTCTCTTTACTTTGGCTGCTTGAAACTTGTCACAGTGTTTCTTTTGCGTGTTAGCGCATTTTGATAATTCATTTTGAAAACGGAATTTTTCTTGGCACTATTTGGGCGGACACTTTGTCATCAAAAACCAACACGTTAAAGTTTTCAGCTGTTTCTCAGTTTAACAGTTGGCTGTCAATAGACAAATTCGGCTAACGCATTGTTGTACCCAATTCAAACCTTCTCGCAATAACATCCTTTGTTCACAGTATTTCCATACAATTTCAATGTCAATCCTTCATTGATATGGAAATATGACGAACAAAGAGTTATAATCCCAAAAGGTTTGAATAGACAAATTCGCCTAACGCATTGTTGTACCTAATTCAAACCTTCTGGGAAAAAGATTCTTTGTTCACAATATTTCCATATAATTTCCATGTCAATATGCTTCATTGATATGGAAATATGACGAACAAAGAGTTTTAATCCCAAAAGGTTTGAATTGGGTACAACAATGCGTTAGCCGAATTTGTCTATTGGGTACAACAATCAATCAATGAAGTATTGACATGGAAATTATACGGAAAAATGGGGAACAAAGAATCTTATTCCCAGAAGGTTTGAATTGGGTAAAACAATGCGTTAGGGCCTGGTCGCACTACAGTCAAAAACAAAAATTAGCCACAAAAAGCGTGTCCCACCGGAGCAGTTTCTTTTGTTTTCCTCGATTTTTGCACGGGCAAATTTTTTATTTTTGACTGCCGTGCGACCAGGCCCTTAGCCAAATTTGTCTATTTGCTACGTGCTCCACTGAAACACATTTTTACATATTAAAGAACCAGTATCGCCCAAAATGCATTGCGCGCCCAATGCCTCGACGATTGAATTAACCGCAGTCGAAAATTCCCGAAAGAGCCAATCACGAGCGAGCTCGTCATTTTGAAAACAAATGACCGCAAAGCCGAATGGGTGATACTGGGCCCTTAATAACTGTACAAGTAGAATTGTTCATAGTACATGTGAAAGGACACCAGCGTTCTGCATTGTATTGTCGAAGTAAATCGAAACAGGATTGATGGTAAGTTCTCAATTCGTGATCTGTTTAAAATAGCCATTTATTTTACACAGTATTTAAACTTGCCAAAGTCCAACCCTAAATCTAGACCTACTGAATAGCAACAAACGTTTTTGAACTAATATATGAAGAAAAGATTCTCTACTAAAAATTATACTATTTTTCAACGACCCTGAGAACAACGAATCAAAGCTTGACATGGGTTTTGAAAAGGACACACAAAATTGCTGCCTCTCGGCTCACTGCCATTTCTCCTCTTTAAATAGGTTTTTTTTTTCATGAAGCAGTTTAGAGAATCCTGGGCCGTAATCAAGAAAGCATCCTAAGTCCAAAGAGCCTCCTAAGATATGACTTAGGAGATAACGAAGACCTCCTTTTTTCTGAACTGATATTAAATTCACAAAGATCTCCTATGGGACGGACAATGTTTTATATCCAGGAGCAGTTGGTCAGAACGCAGATAAATCACAAGCTAGGAGACCACTGCCACTGCCAATATGTCACCGTGCCATCGTACATGACGCGCACTGCATGGAAATAGCGACGACATAGGAAACCAAAGCGCCTAGGTAGTGCAACATGTATTTCTAGGACAAGTGGAACATTTATTAAGCAACAACAAACACATTCTGACTCTGTAATATATTTCCATTCAATGTACATGTAGAATATATTTTATTTAAGTTGTTATAAAAGGTGACAGGCCTAGCACCCCGGCCTAGCACAAATCCTGCTCGTCGCTAAAAGCATTTTAGCCTAGCTTTAGAATAAGTCTACCCCAATTACGTGCCTGAGAAATTTTTCCTTTCAGATCAAAATAAAAATATAACAGGCCTGTTGTTCTAAATGTTGTCGTTTCTTTGATCTTAGGAAAAAATCTCCATCTGTGATACTGACAGGAGGAATTTATGCTTTCCAGAGCCGTTTAGAATATTTTGTTACGCCGTCGTTTGTTTGCTAGCTCTTGGTATAACAATGGAGTTTCTTTAGCTCAATTTGAAAGAGTTGCAGGATCAGCAGTAGCCGCTTAAGTAGGAATTATTCGCTGCTTGGGATCAGTTCATTTCTCAGTCCGTGAATGTGAGCGCGTAAGTCTGCAGTTAGCACAACTTGTGAATAACAATGGTTTATTTTCGATCCGACGTAAGTTGTGTTTCTTTGTAGGCTTTTTAGCTTATTTCTTAAGCATGTAAGATATTTTCTGACACAAGGAATGGCTCTTTTATAGTTGAACAGTGGCATTGTACGTACATGTATATCTCAATGGATGAGAAATACTTTGTTTATGTGTTGAACAACAAGCTTGTAATTGCAGGGGCGGCGCTGCCCCACCAACATTCGACAGCTCAAAATGGCGGCGGGCGGAAATGAACAGTGTAGCAACATCCATTGACCAGATCTGATGGCGGGGCGCTTTAATGCATTAGAGTTTGCAAAATAAATATTCCGTTAATTAATCAAAAGCCTACAATTTTAGCATTGGAGATATTGCGACTTTAGACTGGAGATTGGATATTGTGAACCAAGCATTTCAATACTCCTTGAGTTACTCGGACGTCAGCTATCGGACTCCAGCTACCGACAAATCCATCAAACAAATCCATCAATGCTGCAAGTTAGCGCTCGGCCGCTGCCCTAAGAAGGTAATTTACCTGGGGGAAATTTTATCGTCTGGAGCTTGGATATATCACGAGAACAATAGAGTTTCCCTTGACAGCTACCCCAAAGCGAGAGCAAGGGCAAACACAAATCGCAAGGTAGCTAACCAATAGACGCTCGTCGGCGAATGCGTTGATGACAGAACCGCAAATATGTGATGCTGTGAAACTTAGGGTGCCTTTCTTTAAAAAAATCCAAATCCGGATTCTTGAATCCAAAAACGGATTTTGCGTTTCTTTAATAAAATCCGAAAATGGATTTTGAATCTATAGAATCCACACTCCGAGTGGATTCATTAGATCAAATCTAAATCCGGATTTTTAGGATTCATGATCCGTGCGTTTCTTTATTGCACGGATACAAAAAGCAGTACGTTTGGCAAGCGGTCGTCTTCTTAAAATCCGCCACATTCCCGCCATTTTGTTGTAAATATTAGCTGCTGCCGGCCATGGCGAATAAACAAGGTGAGTTTTTTGTGTAGTTTCACCGAAATTTTCCGTCCTGTACGTATTTTTATAAATTTTCCGAATGTTTGATGCGTCTTGGCATCTTTTATTTCTATCTACAGGACAATATTGGACGCACAGTTTATCTGCAGGTGAATATCCAGAATATCAGTGGAACGAAAGCCACGTTCAACCGGGCATTCAACCTTATCTTCCTCAGTTCATGTTTCCACCACCGCAGGCACCACAGTTCAGCCATGAAACAGTCAGATCAGTATCACCTCAGCCTGGTCCAAGTTTTTCTTCTTTGGAAACAGCTGCAGCCACGTTCAGTCAGTCGAGTGAAGGTACCGAAGGCGAATCGAGAGCTCTTGTACGCTTGTCTAGAGCTGATGTGCTGTTGTTAATTTCCTGCTATGTCGAACGCAGAGAACGATTTAAAGATATAAACAAAAAGAACAAGTCCCTGTGGGAAGAAATCAGCGAAGAGTTAAAGAAGAACGGAGTGTTCTTTAATGCCAAGGCGTGTGAGACGAAATTGAAAAATCTGAAGAGAAGTTATGTTGCTTGTGTTGATCACAACAAAGTCAGCGGAAATGACCGAAAGAAATGCAACTTCTATGACGAACTTCACGAAATATTTTCGAAAGATGATGCCATCGCTCCAAAAACATTGTGCAGCAACATTGATGGTAAACGGAGCAAAGATGCAGTCAAGAGTGTTGAAAATTCCAGTTCCACATTGAGTTCCACAGGTAGTGACACAGAGGAGCCTGTGGTTACAAAAGCAAAGAAAAAGAAGTTACCAGAGCGGAAGAAAAGAGAAGACCTCGTTGGGCTCTTTAAGGAATTTACACAAGACAGGAAAGAGGAAGAAAAGGAAAAGATTAAAAAGTTTGAAAATATGCACAATGAACGCATGGCACTCATGGGCCGATTTTTAAATGTTTTTGAAAAATCATTGAACAAAGAGTAACCTTGATTCCATAATTTTTTATTGTGTTGCAGAACATGGGATTATTTGACCACAAACATGAACATAGATACAGTAAACCTGACTTTGTTGTCAGTATTGAGTTATCTAAAAGTTTATTATATCATACATGTTAACAGTATTATTGCAAGTTGTATGTTTTTTTTATCACATACATACAAGGAACTACAACAGCAACATTAGGTGAGAGGGCCTAACTAAACTGGTTTTGATATTATTTATATCCTTTACTTTTTTTAGCCTGATTCTCAGATGCTTCAGATTACTTGTGTCACGCACTTCCTCCTTTCTGTGCGTGACACAAGCAACCTGGACTGTCAGAGTATTAGGCTGTTACATTTGTGTTGTAAGTTTACATTTCAAGCAAGACCATAAATGTTTCAGGTAGTATAAAGTGATCCATGTACATGGCTCTACTATTTTCTTATATACTTTTAAAAACAAATAAAATATTGATATTTATAGCAAAAAGACTATTATACAGTATAATGACTTACACCACCTATGAAAGAAGTGTTCATGAAAACACCACAGTACAAAAGGTATCAATACATAAACCACTTATAAATGCTAGGTTTATGGGATCAGTCTCATTATCATGTTTCTCTTATCAACTGCTCCTACACCTGGTGGAAAGATGTCATCATCATTGTCATCATCATCATTAGAGTCATCTAAAAAATCATCGATGTCATCTTCAATAATGCAAATATTGTGTAAGATGCAAGAGGATACAATAATTTCCGGTATGTCCTCAATTTTGTCAACATCCATCATTGTTTTTAGCTTCCTAAACCTGTTCTTAAAAAGACCTATGGACCTCTCAACCACCATTCTGGTGGAACTGTGGGCAGTATTGTAACGTCTTTGTTGAGCAGTCAAACGTCCGTTGTCTCGAAATGGGGTCAACAGCCACCTCTTCAAGGGATATGCTGCGTCTCCCAAAATGTGGGAGTTGCCAGGAAAATAATTGTCTGGATTCACTTCAACTTCTCGGCAGATCGGAGAATTACGAAACACGCGAGCATCGTGTACTGAACCAGGGTAACCACAGAAAACATCGGTTATGAATAAATCCGGGTCACAAATGACTTGTAGTTGGATGGAAAAGAAACCTTTGCGATTTATGTATTGTTCATGATTGTTATGTGGTGCTTTGATTGGTATTTGGGTGCCATCAATAGCCCCCAAAACACCCGGAAAACCCTTTTTCTCTTCAAAGGCCTCCATCACCGCTTGGGCTTTTAGACCAGTTGGAAACTTGATAAACTCATCCATTAAGTTCCTCACTATTGCTTTGCAAACTCGTCTGTAGACTCTGTACGCAGTTGCCCTGCAAACATCAAATCGATCGGCAACAGAGCGTAAACATTCTGGATTCCCAAGAATCCACAGCGTAATAAGGATTTGCTTTCTTAACTCGACCGGTGGTCTTCCTCTATCGCCGGTATATTGAGGTAAGTCGCCGTGGACCGAAAGCAAATGTTCGAGAACTGTAACTGTATGCCGTGACATGCGGAAGTGACTTCGGAAGTCCTCCGGTATGTAACTAGGTACGGTTATTTCGTAAAAATTCTTTGTGCGAACGTGTTCTTTTCAGACGAGCTGTCCGGCCGCCAAAAGGAATAAAACTGCTCCGTCATCGGCTCCTAAAAGAACCTGTTGTTGTTCAAGGTCATCGGCAAGGACTTCTTCGAACAGTTCAAACATCAAACCAAAACTTTCCGCCATTTTGAAAACTCCCGCCAAACACGCGAACTGCATGCTGGCGTCGTTACGGCTAATTGAAAAAAAAATCCATTTTCGGATTTTTCGTTTCTTTAAAAATAACGAATCCGCATGATCTCGGATTAAGAATCCAATCTTGGATTTTTTTAAAGAAACACACCCTTTAATTTTGTTATTTTAAAAAGTGGCGCGGCGCGTGTTGTCCAAACCGTCGCAACCGTCGAGAAATCATTCTCGGAAGTGACAGCATTCTTGACCGCCTTGCACGTTGAAGTAAGGTTAAAAATAGTAGCGAAATGAGACGAAAAACTTCTCTTTGATCGGCTTGATCGAGCATCTTGCCTTCTTGGATTTACGCGCCAGAAATTCAATTGCGTGAATGAAACTTAACCCTTCAATGATGGTTTCAAGTGGTGTGTCCTTTCTGGATTTTTTTTACCTGGGGAAAATGAAACCCTAGATGAATTTACCTCGAGCAATTTCTGGTGAATTTGCCCTAGGTAAATCGTTTTTACCTAGGTAAAAGCGGGTAGTGTGACCACGGCTAATATCTTCGTTCATGGTCAGTAGCGAAAGCAACAAACAAATCCATCATCATTTTAATAGGGTCTTTTTAACTTTGATATTTCTTGTACAAGGGCTTATTTTCACGAAAAACGGAAAATATAACTCTGCAATGAGAAAGAAATGTGGAACCCGTTGATGACACTAAAGCCTGGTTTCCATATAATCGCAACGATCGCAGCGATCGTTACGATCGACGATCGCTGCGATTCTTGCGACCCTTGCAATCATATGGAAACCAAAACGTTGCGATCGTTGCGATTGCGATCGCAGAGATAGAAATTTTTCTATCTCTGCGATCGCAATCGCAAGGATCGCAATGATCGCAAGAATCGCAACATGATCGCAAGTGTCGCAAGAATCGCAGCGATCATCGATCGTAACGATCGCTGCGATCGTTGCGATCGTTGCGATCGTTGCGATTATATGGAAACCAGGCTTAAGGCCTAGACGTAACAAACCGTGTTGTTTGACATTACAAGGAAATATTTGATTTTTCTTTGGAAAGTAGTAAAATGCTTTAAAATGTTTATTGAATTATAATCGGTAACTATTGTGATGCACAATAATCACGCTGAAAAGCGACGTAAAACTCGTTAACAATCGAATTTCGGCCCCGTCAAGACATGTTTTAATAAGTTAGGAGAAAAATTAAGACAAATTTGCATAATACAAAAGATTCATTCATGTAATTTTCATCTTATTATTCATAAGATCGCGCCATATAAATTATAATGGCTGTTGTCACATCTGGGCTACTAACTATAGTTAAGACGGGGATAACTATAGTTAGCTATTTCGGTAATGTGACCGCTTCTCTGTTCGCTCTAACTGTAGTTATAGAAAATTTACGCCTCGGTGATCCAAAACAATACGGACTAACTATAGTTATACCCAAGCAGGGTTCATGGGTTAAGGCCGGCACACACCAGGGGACATGTTGCGGGGACATGAAGCGGGGCCAAATCCCTTCGTGTGCACAACATACTGGCGCATGTTGCAGGGACAGTACGCAAGCTGGTGCACACAAAGCGGATTGTGGTATAAAAATCACAGAAATCACTAAAGGCGCCTGGGAACTAGTATACGAGCAAAGAAAGATGGCGGACTCTATGGTTAGGAAAAAGAAGCTTCTACTACTGTCAATGATATTACTAGATGAAGAAGTGTGTAATTATGTTGACCGAAAACGATGGATACGCAAGTGGCTGAAAATAAGAGAAGAAAAAGGAGCCTACTGCACCTATTTTGTAGTGGGAACAGTTTGCAAGAGCAGTGCACACGATGCAACATCGAAATGGGGGTCATTTTGTCCCCGCTTTATGAGGCACGAATTCAAACCAGCTGAATTTCGTGCAACATGTTGCGGGGACAAAATTGTGTCCCCGCAACAGAAATTTGTCGCAAAAACCGGGATGTCACACGAGGTAAACTGTCGCTGCAACATGTCCCCGCTTCATGTCCCCGCAACATGTTCCCTAGTGTGTGCCGGCCTTTAGTCTTAAAGGGGAAGTATCACGGTAATTTTGATGTTTTTTGGTCAAAGCCATTTCACAACACCTGAACTTATTGCGTCGACGAAGGAGACGCTTCCTCATCTTGTCGGCTAGGCGGAACGAATCGAGAAAAGTGTCGGTACCAAATCTGCGCCATCTTGAAACGTCACAATAGTATCCAGCATTCCCAGCGCGTGGAAATCAGGCATCATCCTGGGGAGCTGGGGTTCCGAAATGTCACATGTGAATAATCTATTTGTCTTTATTTAGTTTCGGATATTTTCCCGATTTTGGAATCGTACGGATCAACATTTCAATGCGTACTAAAAGTACGCAGTGGAAAAATTGGACGAAGGTCAATTTCCGGACCAAGTAAGTTGTTGGGTCTCTTTCGAATCAAGCAAGAAGTTATCGGATTTTCCTCGCTACCGTTCTGGTATGTTTTGAATGTTCTTTCTTGATTTTGCTGTGGTTCTCTGCCTGATTTGGGAAGCTTTCACCTAAATACCGACGTCGTTCTTCGGGATTTTCTACGGTACGGTGCAATTCGCTGTATGTCTTGTAGCAATAATTCACTGACCGGCCGCGCCAGGCGAACGCAGATTAACTTTACAGTGCTCGAAATTGCGCCTGTATCGGGCGCATTTGCGACTAAAGATTTCGCAGTTTTGTGACTAAAATTTGTCTAGCTAATAAAGGAATTATATTCAACAGTCTTGTGTCCTACTTGCAACTGGTAGTTGTAATTTTATCCGAAAAATCCTGCGAAATTCACGTTGAATGTTGCGTGACTTAATCGTCGATTTCATGCTCCATTAACGCGGTGTCCAAGAAGTTTATCAAGGGAGCACTTTTTCAGGCTTTCTCAGAAATTTCTCATTTCCGGTTCCGGTATTTGTTCATGTACTGAGGAGTATGATTTCAGAATCGGAGAAATATTAAACCGAAATGAAATCAAGAGAAATATACTATTTATATGTCGGAAATATCTGAGACCTTTCGGAGTACACAGCACGGCAGGATTTTTCCCGATCCCACGGCGATAGCGTGAATTTGTTTGATGTCGGCCCGGCATTTTTGCCAGCGTGACATATTCCGCGACATAGCCCTTTTAAACAGTGGCTAAATTAATTCATGAAACTGATGTACTAGGTCAAGACGAGGTGCCACGGGATATGGAGACGCACTATAATCTATGATTACTACTAGTTTATAAAATAATACTAAAACACCAAAAGAGTGAAATCAACCAATTCGTGAAAAAGGAACAAATTATGGTCTGTTCTAGTCCATTTGGAGACGAAAATGTGGCAACTTGAAAAAAATTAGGCTAACGTTTTTCAAGTTGCAATTCATTGAGACCCAGTCCGTCAATGACTAGAGACACTAATCGACAGTTTTGATATATTTAGTGATAATTTCACACCACTGGAGCTTTATTTTTCGGTTTCTGATCATATAATAACATTTTTTTGATTTTAAAATGACACCAAATCCCCTTGATACTACCCCTTTAAGTTTATAAACAAACAACCAATCAGAATGTGACAATTCTTTTCGCGCGTGCGAGATGAGCATATATAAATATGCAAAATAAAAACCAAGCGTGAAGCGAGGGCGAAACCAAAAACAAGAAACAAAAAATGTACCTACAACAAGGTAGCAACACGTGTACCCGGCGTCGAGCATCCGTTAAAATTCTGAGCTTATTTCTCATTTTTCTCCGACGGTTTGTCGCACGAAAAAATAAATAAGAAGAAAAAGTAGACACACTTTACGTCGGTCAACGATGTTGACATTTCACGGATCAACAATAGGGATGATATCTGTTTACAAACATTCTTTTTGTTATTCAAATGTGCCAGACACTGGAACAAAAGAACCCTTTGTTTCGGCAGCCAATAAGGCTCTGGTTGGCACATTAATAACAATTGATGACGTCATTGATATCTTCCCTATAAGGGCCGTCACGAACCTCTTTTAATTCTGACGTCATCTATAGGCTAATTAGAACTAACTGTAGTTTACTACGTGGTGTGACCGCAAAGTCGACCGAAAGCACTAACTACAGTTAGGTATGACGTCACGTAAAGTTAAACTTTAGTTACGTCGTAGATGTGACCGCAGCCAATGATAATGAATTTATACCGCGCTATTTCCTTACGGTTCAATAGCGGCTTACAATCGGATAAAAATTAAAGGCCCAGTATCACCCATTCGCCTTCATTTGCGGTCGTTTGTTTTTGTTTTTAAATGACGAGCTCGCTCGTGATTGGCTCTTTCGGGAATTTTCGACTGCGTTAAGTTCAATCGTCGAGGCTTTGGGCGAGCAATGCATTTTTGGTGATACTGGGCCTTTAAAAATAAAAAAAGAAATAAATATGTAATTAATTAACTATAAGCATGGCAAAAAGAATAAAAAAAAATGCTTGTACTACTTATGATTACAGTAAGCTTGTCAAAAAAGAAAAGTCTTAACCCTATTCAGCCTGGGCTTTTTTTGAGTTTCTGAGCCTGGGGGGGGGGGGGGGGGCGGGGGGGGGGGGGGGGGGGGTGGGGGGGGGGCGCATATAACAAGCCTCCCACTTAACCCTACTCTTCAGCCTGGGCTTTTTTTGAGTTCCTGAGCCTGTGGGGGCACATTGTACCCCCCCCTTCGTAATTTCAAGAACATTAAGGCTATGACAATGAAACCTAGAGGGTTCATAGTACGTCCAAAACTGTCTCCTTTGCGGTCCGCACAACGGAAATATGACGTCATATGACGTAGTTATTAGGTAATTAGTTATACGGCCGCCATCTTGGATCCGCCATCTTGGATTTCTGAAATTTTTTAAAACCCCTTAAAAACCGTCCAAATTGACGCAAAATTAATCAAAACAAATAAATAAACGCTAAATGACGTAAAAATACAAAAGTTATACCAATAAACATTGTCTTTCTTCATTCAAATTTCAAAAAACATGGCTGTCAAAATCTTGTTGCCATGGAAACATCAAGTCACGTGATCAAAAAATTGTCATATAAAATTGTTGCGAGATACATTTTAGGAAAAGTCACAAAGTTTGATGGCGTTTGAATACATATTAAAAAAGTTATGAATGTTCAAAGTTAGCGCGGGCACTTTGTGCCCCCCCCCCCCCCCCCCCCCCCAGGCCGAATAGGGTTAAAGGGGCAGTATCACGAGGTCGAAACTTGAAAACGTCGGCCCCGTTTTCAAGTTTGATTCCGCAAATTCAAAAAGGCCGTCGAGAAGTGGAGGTATTTGTTGAAATAAAAAATCCGTTTTGATAGCCGGAAGAAAGAAAAAATCACTTTTAACAGTGATATGTCCAAAATGCCGGTGCAGGAATAGTGAACAGTGCCGCGCGTGGAACCTCGTGATACTGCCCCTTTAAGGTGTTTCCATACAGTTTTCTGGAGGTGATACCTACATTTTTCAATGGGCTTTTAAGCGATCTTCTCCAAGTCAAATCAACGGGAAATTTTCACCAATAACTGGTTTTGAATTGAAGTTTGACAAGATATATTTTCTGATAAAATCGATATTACAATGACGACGATAAACAGGAAACTTTGAAATCAGTAAAATTCAAATTTTGCGCGTTTAAGTTCGATTTCGCATTGAAAATACCACAAAGACATCTTTAAATATGATATATGGCATCTAAATTTTGCAAGAATAACAAATTCTGTGTGTTTTATTTCATTCTGTGTGTTTTATTTCAAATAAATCGTAACAACATTTCAATCCTTACTATTTGTATACTGGTAATAATTGATCGAGAGATTAACACTGGTTTTGTGAAATTACTTCAAGATAGTGTCAAAACGTAGCTTGATGTTATGTTTGCACATCATACAATTTTTATTTACTTTCTCTCTTGCGATCTTGAGAACTACCTTTTTTCCTAACATCGCTCCATGTGCAATTTTTTGAGTAATTTTCTATTTCAATCGTTTTTGTAAAAATCTTAGGAACGGCTCGATGGATTTTTTTAAACGTTCACCACGCATGCTTACCGATGTGAAAAATATTATCTGAAAGTTATACTGACATTGATTCACTGGATATATCTTATCTTACCTCGACGAACAATAGGTTCCTGACTGTGGAGAACCATGCTTCAAAGAGTTAAAAGGGCGCAAAGCTTCACAGCGAAGCCCAACGAAATAGGATGGGAAATTCTCTGTTGAGTAATGAGACATAAATATATAACTTTATACGGTATTTCTGCAAATAGCAAAGACTAAATGCTATCCATTTTTATATTAGTCATTTACGCTCTTTTATAAATGTGCTTTGCGCGACGCAAGCTTTATGCGTTATTCGAGTTAACGAGTCTTCAGTGATGCAACGCGAAATTTTCTGTAAAGAAGCACCTTATTTTGCCGGATGGTTCTTTGCGCAAAAAGTTAAAGATGCAAAAATTCGTTTTATAATTTCTTTAATGTCTTTAATGCTCTCGTGTCCTCGCACTGTCTCTATTAATGCGAAAGTAACACGCAGCAAAGGCAGGAGACATGCATACTCGCGGCATTCAAATACGTAGAGTATTCATTTGAGATGAAACATTTTACACATGCCGGAGATAAACAGCTGCAGAATTAGAAAGTGTTTAAAGCATCCCAAGGAATCATCGTGTTAATGAACTTTCTTATGTAAAAATATAACAACGAAACATGTTGTTATCAGAGAAAGTGGTCATGATTAGGGAAAGTTCCACTTCACTATTACCTGAAAACAAAAGAAAACGTGCTTTTGTTAAAGTAAGCAAATTGTGCATACAGCAAACATATGCGTTGCTATATTTTTTGCTGGGTACAATAAGGCTACTCCTTTTTATTCACAGAACACACATTGCAGTATTTACTTCGACTAGATACTTTAATATGCTCACATACGAGCGCGGCTCAGTCCACCTTACGACACGGTTTTGTCAGCTGTTTGCGAGATTAAATGATGTACCTCTCTGAATCAAATTATCATTTTGTCGTAAAAATAAATTGTCATTTCGAAAAGGAGACTAAGACACTGAAAGGGAGGAAGATGCTCATCGCGTTATGACTGTGTGAATTACACAGCTTCTAGTCGTAGCTCATATTTACAGAGTGAACTTGACTGTGCTTATGTTCAGTTAAGAAAGAACCAGTTCTGTAAGAAAGTAAAATTATATTATGCACCCTCACAAATAAAATTCCACCACCTTTTAAAGGTAGTTTTTTTCACCTAAAGTTTTCTTTTAGTGACAAGAACAGCAGTTCACAATAACATCAGTTGCTTCTTGCCGGGCTGGTGATTTACAAACATTGTTTATATATAAGAACCGGCTAAGAAGTTCCATGTGTAATTGTAAGTAGTTCCTGTTATCGTGTTTAACCCTTATTTCATTTCCGTTATAAGCCCCATCCCAGTGATACACACTAAAAGTTTTCTTGATGGGATTTTACTGCAAATTTACCCTATCAGTATGGCTTGTGTCCTTTTGAGAGGCGTCAAAAGTATCCAATCACGTGATCAGTCTCAAATAATTTTTAAAAACATTATTTGAATAAAGTTCTTAATTTGTACTGAACGATAATATGCTTGAAGTAAAATTGCAATAGAACAAGTGCGAATGCCTTAGGCGACAATATAAACGTTATTTCAGTCGAATTCATAAGGCACTATAGCAAGCGACACCTAACATTTTCATATTTTACTAACTAAAACAACGTTAACGGCAGGGAAGTGTTTCTTTAGAAAAATCCAAATCCAGATTTCGTTTTCTAAAAACCCGAATTTGCTCTCGTCACTATGATCCAAGAACAGACCGCTATGAATCCGCATGATACACAATGGAGAATTAAAAATAAATATACGACGAATCTGAAAAGAATACGCACAGCCACGGAAACATATAGCATTTATTTACGAACTGCTCTGTGGAGCCTGTTTATTCCATCATTTTATTCCTTGTAAACCATTGCCTTTTTTGAAAACTAAAATTTCAAATGACCGAGAGTAAGATTTTTCGAATATATTCTTGAAAATATTTCCTTTAACGGCTTCCTTAAAAATAATTTTATCATTTTTAAATAATAACAAAAAGCTGTACACAGCTCGATCTCATGGCGTCTTTAATCCATTGCAGTATCGATTCCCAAGTCTTTTGAGTGCTTTTACGAAGAAACATGAAATGACATGTATGTCTAAAAGTAAGACTACATTCAAGGCTAAACTGCGGTGATATACCTTACAGAGACTGATAGAAATAGACTGAAAGAAATGGGAGCGTTTTTAGAATACTCGGCTGACCACTACCCAGATGACATTCAATTAAAAGTAGCCGAAACTTGAAACCTCGATCGCTAAGCAAATGGCAAGTTATATTAGACACAAAACTTGCCGAAACAAAAATCTCACAGCAATAAGCGGTGAAAACAATATCAAACGGACCTATCCATCCATGAACGCCTTGCGTTAGCTTGAAAAACTGTACGCTGTAATTCTTCCTCCTGCTTATCAAGTCAACACACGGAGAGATTTTCCTGTCATCTTGAAATCAAGAGCAAGATCAAGATGTCGCGTGTCTTCCAATCAGAAAAGGAGGCACAAAATTTCTGCCTTTCGACTCATTGCCTTTTTTCTCTGCAAGTACGATTTTTTCATGAAGCATTTTAGAGAATTCTGACAAGTTTTGGCCATGAAAAGTATAGGGTTCGACAAACCAAACGTTTCTGGCTGTGGGGAACGATGCTCAAAAAAAGTTAAAGATTCACAGCGAAGCCGAACGAAATAAAGGGGCAACCATTTTAGAATAAAAGTATCATGCAAGTGTATATGTGTTAGAACAAAATTCCTGCCAAGACATGGTACCAAAAAAGACATTCACACACTTACTGTGGGCTGGAAAAAAATCTGGGAATATCAAGATGTTCCCTGTGCTGACACATTGCAGAGGTCTGCAGACTGTTGAAAGATTTTTGCATCGGGACTTGGGTAAGAGTAATATTCGGTATTTCTGTAAATGCCCCTTTAATATGCTAAACGCAACGCAATCTTTATGTGTTAATCTGGATTTCCTCTGTCGCTTAATTTTAACGTGCGTTTTACGTGCGTAAATAAAATTAGAAACGATGAATGAAAAGTTTTCGTAAACAGTTGAACCGTGCTAAAAGAAGAGGCAGTTCACGGTCACTGAAAAAAAAGTAAGATGGAGTCTGTAATCGAAATGTTCAATTCTTTTTGGCAGTTATACGAAACATATTATCCATATCGAGTAGTTACGTTAGTGGGGTAAAAATAACGGTTGACGTTTGGTAGTACTCAATTCCGCCCGAACAAAAGCTCAGTCAATCTCACGATGCCTTACGGGGTGAAATTGACTGAGCTTTTGTTCGAGCCGAAAAAAATGGCCTTCGTGATTAAAACGAGTAAATTCGAACCACATTTCGTTTGCTCGCTCGCTCGCTCGCTCGCTCGACTAACTAAAAGAAAAATAAGAGACTGCTCGCGGCTTAGCTTCTTTGGCAATCACTAAATAATTTCTATATATACCAAAGTGTACTGATCGATGAAGCGATTTTGTAAGCGTTAACCCAATTCGGCCTGGGGGGGGGGGGGGGGGGGGGCACAAAGTGCACGTGCTAACTTTCAACAATCATAACTTCTTTAATATGTATTCAAATGTCATCAAACTTTGTAACTTTTCCTAACATTTATCTGGCAACAATTTCATATGACAATTTTTTGATCACGTGACTTGATATTTCCATAGCAACAAGATTTTGACAGCCATGTTTTCTGAAATTTGCATATTTATACCTTTGAATGAAGAAAAACAATGTTTATTGGTATAACTTTTGTATTTTTACTTCATTTAGAGTTTATTTATTGGTTTTGATTAATTTTGCGTCAATTTCGACGGTTTTTAAGAGGTTTTAAAAAAAATCAGAAATCCAAGATGGCGGATCCAAGATGGCGGCCGTATAACTAATTACCTAATAATTACGTCATATGACGTCATAGTTCCATTATGCGGACCGCAAAGGAGACAGTTTTGGACGTACTATGTACCCTCTAGGTTTCATTGTAATAGCCTTAATGTTCTTGAAGTTACGAAGGGGGGTCACAATGTGCCCCCCCCCCCCCCCTCCCCAGGCTCAGGAACTCAAAAAAAGCCCAGGCTGAATAGGGTTAAGTAGGAGGTTGGTTATATGCGCTCGGTCGATGATGACAATGCACCCAGAACGAGTGACTCACCCACCTCCAGTCGGTTTCTGTCATAGTTAAACGTTCCCCCCACTGCACTAGACCAGCGATGAGTGCAAAAATGTTGTCACCGACAATTTAACGATCGGATTACAGGCCGAACGCTATTTCACAATATCTCATTGAAAAAGTCCGCTATTGAAATATAAAACAAAAGCTACATTGTTTTTTTTTTTTATTTTAAATCCTAACCATAACAATAGGCAAATTGAGATGTGTGACCGTTGCGTGATCTCTTGCGTGCGTTTTCAGATATATTTTGAAGAATGTTTCCCTAGTATGGCACCGCGCATTACTACTACGCATAACTTGACTTACGTCATTTACGCGTCCACGAGCACGCGCGCATTCCGAAGGAAGAGGATTTCCTTTAATGATTCAGTTCCATTAGTAAATTAGTGGCTGTTTTCTCCTAAACGAGCATGGTGACCCACCTTTTTTATTCTATGTATTTGAAGAAAATGATATTCTCCATTATATATCCAAACTTGAAGAATTTTTCGTTAGTAGATTTTGAAATATTCTCATGGAATCACTTAATTTTATAATCTTTTACTGGGAGCGTGCAGATGCTAAAATTTCCCTATTTCACTTACAGAAAATTGTGATACGTAAGATACGAAAAACCTCTAAAACCACTCTTTAATTGTGGCCAAAAAGAATGTGGAAACATATACCCCGCTATAAAAGCAGTGGCACTGGATCTCGAAGGCAAAGGTACAACTCACAAATGATAACATTTCCAGATGCTTTTGCTATTTTACATTATGTAACCTATTTGAAAGACTGAAACTTAAACAAAAAAAGGAAAAAAAAACGTTGCAGAAGATTTACCGACTTAGAATGATAAATATCTCTCGCCAAAATCTTAAATAGTCCTGATCTGTCCCTTGAGGACAAGTGAGCCTCTATACCGTGTCGTCAGAATAATAATTTCTGACGGGTTATTCGTTCCTACGTCACTCTGTCGTCAGAAATTACATCTCACAAATTAAGCGCTGTGGTGAGTTGCGCGACATGTCAAGATCGAGAAATAAAGTAGAAATAGATTTTCAATAGAGATCAAAAGGCAATCAACTTTAACTGCAAGAAACTTGGTGCAACAAGCATCAAACTAATTTTGCGTTATTTCGCACTTCTCTGGGATGTTTAGCCTAGTAAGTAAAGTACTGATTTAATTATTATCTTTATCATGCCGAGAAACATACCCATTGAAACTTTTCTTTTTACAGTTGTCTCTCTTAAAACCGACCGATAACTTTGATTCAAAAAATAAATTTCGCTGATTTGGGTTATTTAAAAGCCTTCAATTTAGCAATCATAAAAATGCAATTCGTTTGATCCAAAATAATAATTAATTTTTTTACGATTTAAGTTTCGCGTGGTCGGTACAAGTTTTATGCGCGCCGCTGAGACCTGAATGAATCACAAACATTGCCTTTGCAACCATAAACCCATATCAGAGAAATTTATTTTTCGAACCAAAATCATCAGTCGTTTTTTAGAGAGACAATCTCTTAACAATTCGACTAATTTGTAGTATTTTCGAAAGCGTCAATGGGGTTCCGATCCACTAACACCAGACCAGTTCTCTATAAATAATTTATCACTCATTGGCCCAGAGCTGGTTTGGCTGAGGAAAAGTATAAGCATATTTCCATAACGGCCGGATTTGCCGCCAACAAAAATGAGTTTAATTAAAACTGATAACTTTGCAGTCACCATTAACTTGATCACTCACAGGCGATCTGTGGAGCTAGCAAGACATGCTGGTTGTGAAAATCTGGGGATGAATAATGTTTAAGCTTTATAGTGCACTTTAAAAAGACGAAAACGCAATTCTCACGGATTATAACTTTACTTGACAGAAGGTACTGAATAATTACACCGGAGCAAATATGAAGCGCAGCCATGGAAATGTGACATTAACGATGGCCACAGAAAGGCAATTAAAACTTGGACAGCGTGGGCACTTTGTTTTTCTGCTTTTGAGAGCAACACCAGAACCACACCAGAGATGCATAAGGCTATGTCTACACTATACCGGATAGCTCTTGCGCCGGCACGAAAACCATACCGGATAGGCCTTTCGTTCACACATAAAACGCTAGTTTCGGAACGATTTTTGTTCCGGAGCGCCGCTGCGACGCGGCGCTCGTGAAAGTGAATCGTCACATATCGGATAGATTCTCGTGCCAATCTCTGGGGCAGTGTGAACAGGCAATCGAACCGAACCGTAGCGGAAGTCAACAACTAGGAGCGAGGACTGAAACCCACTGAAAAAGAAGTAAATATCCAGTTCTGGGTCGTTTCTGTTCACACCAGGCCGGAGTATTTTTCATGTCGACATGATAAGCTATCCGGTATAGTGTAGACATAGCCTAAGGCGTTAACTTCCAACGAGCATAAAAACCGAGTTGTGGGAAAAATATGTTTTGGAAAATTAGATAACCGTGTATGCGTCCGGCATTTTGGTACTTTGGTACTAATTTGCATTTTTAGACCTTAATTTTCTTTTTAACTGTTCATGTAAAGTTCAAAATATTCAAGAGAGCCGTGTGGAAAAACTGAGCTGTTTAGAATTTGAAATTTTGAGGACGGCATGTGAAAACAAAAAAATGCAAAGTGAAAAAGTCAATTAGCACCTTTGGCATTTTTAATTGATGTTTTGGTTTAAGCTGTCATTCGAGCAACGGGAGACAAAAATTTAATTAAAAAGAAGCTTGTTCAAAAGTCAACCTGTAAGACGGCTTGTAAATCGATTCATGAAAACGCTCACTATCTTTCTTCTCAGTAGTTTTAATTATGACTTTATGTTCATTTTACAAGCTATCCACGAGTTTTACCGTCACTTTAACTTTAATATGTTGCATTTCTGGTTTTTTAGCCGCTGTAGAAAATACGGCCGTTTTTTTTTCTGTGCGAAAAATTCATTCCTTGCGGACGACTGCACGGTACTTCATGATGTCGTTGGCTGCAGCTGAAATTTTCTCGGGAGTAACTGGGAATTCTTTTTTCGCCTCTTGGCTTATTTTGAGCAATGTTGGGCACGGAACGAGTAAGGTCTTGTGGAAAACCGAAACTGCAGTTTGGATTTTTACTACAAAGGCTATCACATTTAATTTGGTTAATGTGGCGTTGGACAGGTACGTCGCGATGACTTCGCCCTTGCACTATTACACGAAAATGAACTCAACCAGATGTGTGATGCTAATTGCTTTCGCGTGGTTTTCAGCGTTTTCCAGTGCATCCGTAGTATATGTTGTCCCAGATGAACACTTGCCAAAATTATGGATTTGTGGAACTGTTACGGCTGTAATAATTCCCTTATGTATAATATCATTTTGCTATTTTAACATTTACAAAGCATCAAAAGGTAACTTTCTTGCGCGTAAAAATATCACGGATGTTCAACAAATCGCTGAAAATAAGCGACAAAGAAAAACAGCCTGCACTTTTGGGATTATTACAAGCCTATTCATTTTGTTCTTCGTGCCGAGTTTTGTTATTAACTGTATGCAATTGTTTAATCCATCGCTGTACAGAGATGAGAGAGAGTTAGAATACTGCGAAGGTAAAGTTGAGAGAGAAGTTTGGATCTGCATAGCCGTTATTTCTTATTTCAGCGCGATTTTTGATCCCTGGGTTTACGTTATGAGGATTCCTGATTTTAAAATCGTTGTAAAAAAACTGTTTCGATTTCCTTGCCGAATTTTGATCCAATGTAGTTCGGAAAACCACTGGAAAGTGCGGGCAAAACGCGAAAACAAGGTAGAAGATTCGCAAGGAATCGAGGAAGTATCAAAAAAAGAAATATTCGACACAGCTCTTTAGTTAGAACTAAATTTGTAGTCGGAAAAATAGCAGCTTGTGTCTTGTGCATTGAAAGAAACCAAAAGGTTTCTATGAGCCAATTTGTCACTAGAATAATTATTAATAGAATCGCATACGTCAAAGAAAACTCGCATTCTTATTGGCCAACGAAGCGAGGGTATTTAGCGTGGAATTGCATACCTGAGAAGTGATATTGCATGGCATCTCCGAAGGACGATGTTTCTGTACTTTCTTTGTATAGTATGTTTACTTTCTTTTAAAATAGTGAGTCTTGATTTGAAGTGAAAAATACAGACGTGATATTCACAAGTGATAAATTTGTCAAGAGTGAATTCCTGTTCTTCCCAATTTTATAACCAAAATGAGAACTTTGTCGGAGAGTGAAGAAGCCATTCACACTGCAGTCCTACAAGAAGGCGAGCGAGCTACTGGCAAAAACCGATATTTCATGCTTAGAAAAAAACATGTCTAAATAAAACAAAGAAGTTTATGAAAACAAGAATACTGTACTGAGCTATAAATAAAAAGTAATTTCTTCTTACCGAAACGGCCGTCTGGTTGCTTTAAAAATATTAAAACAAGATGCTGTCCGAAGAAGAACTTTCAGCGAACTTTCTTATTTCAAAACCAAAACTTGTATCGCAACTCCTGTCTTGTATAGTATCAAAGAAAACCGGTGTAAAAAAGTATTAGAGATACAAAGGCAATAATGATAGTAATAATATTAGTAGTCTGCGAAAATAAGGTGAGAATAAAAATATTCCTGTTCGAACGGAGATACGCCTCCGGACCCTTCGTCGTCAACTTATGAATAGAAGTGATCAACCGCGATAAGATAAGCATAATTTTTTTACGGAATGTTTAATAACTAATCCACCAGTACTCACAAATTTGCCTTTTTTGTTGTCCAAAGGTTTTTCCCAATTTAGCGTGGTGTTTACTTGTCGCTGTGATGAAATTCCTATTTGCCCTGTTTGCCGGTCGGCGATAACAAACTTCCAAAGTGTCAAAGCTATAATTTCCACCACAAACGTTCGCAGTTCGGCTCCACAGCCATTCACATTATGTACTTTAGTGTACAAAGAGCACCAATTTCAGTCATAAACTGTCTTTTTCTGACAAACAAAACTAAAATTTGTCGCTACCACAAGGTTTTCTCCTGACCGCGCGTGATTCACCCGGCGTGATTTTGAATCAGTCTTGATTTCTATTCGTTGGTTCTTGACAGTTGGCTTTGAAATGGCTTTCTCGCTGGAAACGTTTTTCTTTGACATATGCGATTCAAGAAAAATTCATCACCAGACTCGTGAATTCCACGTTAAATTTCATATCGGTTTTTCGCGTGAAATTTAACGTGGAATTCACTCGTCAGGCAATGAATTTGTCTATAGTACCTTTTAGCCTAAAATATTGACTAAGCCAAGAAATAAAATATATATATAACAAGGTATCAGCAAATATTTGCCACCGTCTGATTTAAGAAAAAAATAAGGAAAAATAAAAAACCCATAAAACAACTTCGAAAGGTGTTGATGTATTAATTAGTCGGTAAGTGCATGATGAGTAGTATTGAAGGAAATCGGTGTCTGCATTTTCAAATAAACCCCGCGGCTTGAAAACAAAAACGCGCAGGCAATAGGGAAGATATCAGTGACGTCACCAATTGTTATTAATGTGCCAACCAGAGCCTTATTGGCTGCCGAAACAAAGGGTTCTTTTGTTCCAGTGGTTGGCACATTTGAATAACAAAAAGAATGTTTGTAAACAGATATCATCCCTATACCCGAAAACGTCTCAGAGAAGACTTGCGAAAAACAATCAGTCTTTTGCGAAGGAACTGAGGCAAAAAAACAAACAAACAAAAAAAAAATATATATATAATATATATATATACAATCGTGTATACAATGTGCCCTCCCGGTTGTTACCATAATGGCTTTATGGCAACTCCTGAACTTGGGCACAGGATGTACGGTTACACATTGTTGAATTGCATTGTGGAGTCAAAAAAGGTTTACACAAACGGTGAACTCTTCAGCAGAAGGATCCAAGGATACGACGCCACCACGTGAATTTGTAGATGAGTGTAATGAAAAACGATGGGGCGAACTTCTTACTGGTCCTGACTTGTTTTATAACGTTTCGGCCTTCGGCCTTCTTCAGAAATTACTAAGAATTAAAAACTAAAAACTAAAAACGTTAACTATGTACACTGTTTAAGTTATACAAGTTGTGACGAGGTTACGTAACATAACAAAAGAACTAAATTACAAGGAAAATTTAACGCTAAAAATAACAAACATGATGTGATAAAAACCTTAATTAAAAATTGAAACAGAGAAATAGTGACTAACGCTAACAAAAACAATTACAACATGAGAGGAATAGTTAACAAATAAACGTACGAAATATGCGAGGAATCTAACATTACAAACTCCCTATCGAGGGCCCTAAATAATCATATAGGTCACTGTCGGAATGACAGGACCAGCACGTCTTACCAAGTGCCCCCGACAGAACGTTCGAACAAAAAACAACTACAAACAAAACAAAGAATAAAGCAAAGAAAAGAAAAAGACAATCCCATTTTTGCAAGATACGTGCGTTAATTATTATAGTTAATTCGGTGTTTTGATCTAAATTCACGTCTCTTGTTAAGGCCATGCGGATTGAGCGTAAACAATTGGGTTGTCCAATAAGCCTCCCTAGTGAGCAACAATTGGTCAAGGTGAAGTGCATTTTGAAATGATCTAATTTGTTCGATAAGAATAAAGCTAATTTGTGAAATGTCATGTTCAGAACTATTAAAATGTACCGCCAATTCACAAGTTCTCCTATTGTTAAGCATGCTAGATTTGTGGTTTCTGAATCGGACTTTAAGTCGGTGGATGTAGAACCAACATACTGCAAATTGCATTTATTACAGGTGGCCAAATAAATCACATTTTTAGACGAACACAACAAACCTTGGCGAAGGTCAACTAATTGTTATTCCCGTATTAGAAATTAGCCAACAGGCCAAGAAGAAAGAAAAGCGAAGTGTCCTACGGGAGAATAAAATTTGGAATAAATCGACTTTAAACTGATATTAAGCCGCGAAAAATCGCACTGCCTGTGAATCCAAAAAGTCGCCTTTTTGTAGCCGCGACTTAAAAAAATGACGTAGCTATTAAGTCTAGAAAGACGAATCCGGTGCAAAACGTAACATGCAAATTGCCGTATGACAAGCCAGTGTAGCAGTCATATCCATTCTAGCTATGAACTTCGGAGGCGCGCCTGTAGGATGCTGCGTTTATTTATAATAATATATATAGATAGGCCAAGCCTAACAGCGTCGCACTTTGAACAAGCTTAACTAAGGTGAAACTTAACTGTAAGGTGAAAGGTTGGAAGCACAAGAATTAAGATTGACGAACGGGCTATTTTCAATTTTAGCAATTTTCAAAAACAGTATTACCCGACCGTCTGCGCAGTACATTTAGACCGTACAAAAGTTCTCAAAAACAACTTTTCTCTGTCTAGAATAACTAGTACGACTACTTTCCGAATAAAATACAGTTTTTGTTTGTCAAAAATTGCCCGAGAAACTGATTTGGAAATCAAAATTGCAAAAATGCACAAACATATTTGCATAAGGCTACGCGAGTGAAGACAGAAAATCTATTATTAGTCTTGTTTTGTTTACATAAAATCGCTTTTTAATCTATGCAATGAATGAACAAAAACATAAAAACGGACAACACAATCTTCTTTCGAAAAATTTTATTCAAATCTCCATTAATTTATGTTTAAAAGCAGAACACGTACCATTTATAGCGCATCAAGGCAGAGCTGTCCTAGTTGAAATTCAAGATAACAACACGACTTAATTTGAACGTTTCATAAACATGTCTCCAAAACTAAGAGAACACAAAGGAAAAGTCAATCAAAAATTGAAATCAACAGAAATTCCCATCGAAAATGTGATTTATTTTACCTTTAAAGCACTGGACTGCTTGGAAATTTGTTAAAACTTCGCTTCTTCGGTTCTGAAATCCGTAATAAAAACAAGGCATCTCCCCGCATTGCTCCTGCATTGATAATATGAAGTTCCTCGAAGCAAGATTTTATCCCTGAAAGCTCTTCTTTTTCCACTAAAGCGGCTTCTGAGTATCCCTTAATTAGTATTCCTGTCTTGAGTAGCAAACCGCGAAAAAATGCAGGGAAATAACCACTTAACTGCTCCGCCTAACACTGCGAAAGATCCAATTTTTTTAAAACTTAAAAAGTGTTTACCGAGCTGACGGCTGTGTAGCCGCGCGTGTGGCGTTATACGCGCATGTTTTGCGACGTCATACGCGCCCGCGAGCTATCCTTGCGCGACACACATGTTGCAGACACGCGCCCGCGAAACATTCCGCTAGCCATGACCATGAAAAATGACGGTCATAGGTTCTATGAGTATGGGGCTGCGCAGCCGGGCTTTCGGCCCCGCTATTATTAGAATCGGTTCTCTGCGTTAACAAAAAGTTTGATATGGTTTTAAGAGGCTTAGACCTATCGCAGAATTGCGCACTCAATTAACACTCTCCATTCGGTAGTTCAATAAAACTACAATTTGTAACTAGTAAACTGACTCATGATTCTCTTAAAGTCCTTTTACTGTCTCCTCTGCAGATAAAAGAGGACACGCGGGGGACGACGAAAAAAAAGGAGACCTCTCTTTCATCTTCTCCCTTCGCGGCATTCTCCGCTGATTTCACAATTTCCAGCCCGACTGCATGGCGAATTTCAACCCGGGCTGAAATGTTGCTGTGATAACATGGCGAGTTTCAGCTAGGGCCACAAATTGCTAATATGGCGTGGGAAAATCGAAACAAGTTGGTGCCTAAAATCAAATCTTGGCGCTTAGATTTATTTCAAATTAGCAGTATTGCTACACTGCAGACATATCCTGGCCATACCTACCGGGTTATATTTCATAGTAAAATGAATTCACTTTGTCAGCAGAAAAATGCCATTAATATGCACCATTCTACCTATAGATAGCCAGGCATCGGAATAAAATATCCCGGGCTGAATTTCGCCATGTAATCGGATCCTCGTGTTCCCACCTGCTTCCTCAATTACATTCATAGATAATTTAATGTATGCCTTTTTCTATTTTAACCTGTCAATGCATTTAAACAGCTATAACAACGGCCATGCATTAAAACAATGCAATTAGTGAACAGCTAAAAGAAAACGTTTTCCAATTAGACTCTTTGGTTCTCGAGAAACAAAGCAAGTCTTGTGTGGGCAAATTTAATGACTTAAAACATCAGGGTGAAAGGCATCTAAACAAGTTTTTCTTTTAAGCTGTCAGAAACAGGAAGGAAATTTATTAAAACTGGAAGGATTTTTACTTAAAAAAAAGTCCACGTAGAAATGCAGTTGGCGTTTCTATGAATGTCCTATTTTCTCAGTATCAATCATGTCATGTCCAAAGTTAATGTCCGCGGGTTTTATCGCCACTTTAACAACAATATGTTGCATTTCTGGAATTTTCGCTGCTGTAGAAAACACAGTTTGTCTTTTACTGGTGCGGAAAATTCACTCGTTGCGGAAAACTGCGCGATATTTCATGACCTCGCTAGCTGCAGCTGAGCTTGTCTCGGGAGTAACAGCGAATGCTTTCTATTCATCTTGGTTGGTTTTAAATTCTTTAGGGCTTTACACGGAAGTCGCCTGGAAAACCGAAACGGCGGTATGGCTGTTTACAACAACAGTTACAACATTCAGTTTGGTTAATATTGCGTTGGATAGATACATTGCAATAATCTCGCCCTTGCAGTATCATAGCAAAATGAAATTAACGCGATGCAAAATGCTGATAACATTCTCGTGGTTTTCAGCTATTCTCGTTGCTTTGCTTGTGTATGCTGTACCTGAGAAAGACTTGCCAAAACTATGGCTCAGTGCAACTGTTGTGACGATGATCTTACCCCTTTGTGTTATAACGTTTTGCTATTTTAACATCTACAGAGCAACGAAACGTACCTTTCCTGAACGCGAACACATCACAGACGCCCAACAAATCGCCGAAAATAAGCGACAAAAGAAGACAGCATTCACTTTTGGGATTATTGCAGGTTTGTTTATTGTTCTCTTCGCGCCTAGTTTCATTTTCAATTGTTTCGTGGTTATCAACTCGCACCTGAACACAAAGTACCGTGACGTCGATTTATGCTTGGACACTGATAGAGAAGTTTGGATATGCATAGCTGTTGTTTCGTATTTCAGCGCGTTTTGTGGTCCCTGGGTTTACGTGATTAGAATGCCTGGTTTCAGAATCGCGTTAAAGGAACTATCTTCTTGCCCAATTTTGATGCCAGAAAACCAGTTCGAACTACAGAGAATTCGCGAAAATAGGGAGGATTTGCCAGGCGCTAATGTTGTATCCAAACGTAAGACATTTAACACAGCTCTCTAAGCGCATGATTTCCCAACGAATGATTCCAGTGGAAAGCTGTTTTCGTAACTAACTAGATTCAGAACTAAAATTTGCTTAAGTAAAATGTCGCTTCAAACTTTCATAACATTGGATGCTACAAACTAAACTCCTCTTGATCCGCCACAGAATACGTTATTCACTGTAGCAATACAATGAGGTACACTTTTATACTTGACCAACTGTCAACTGCGCAAGGTATACGTCTACTTCTGGTGTTTGAGGGAAATTCAACATTCAATACAACTTTCTTCGAGCCGTCCACAATGAAAGAAATAGGAAAAGATCCTCTTCATCATTACTGCTTCGGCTACGTATGGGAACAGAAGATGGAAAATTTATTCAAACAGTATGATAGATGACAACTTAACACTTTGTCCTGCATGGTAACCACATCTGTGTGAAACGTTTTAAAGCCTAAAACGTTTTCATACAAAAATATGCTGCTTTCGACAGCTCGTATAAACCCAGGGTATAAAATCGAACAAACTCGAACAAAATTTTAATCGAACTAACACAATCGTTCCTTCGATTCGATTGTTTTCGGCAATCGAACAAAATCGAATACGGACCTTTTTGGTGAGTTCGATTATCGAACTAATCCAACATAATCGACCTGAATTGTTCGATATTGTTCAGTTTTGTCCGATTATGTTCGGAAATCAACCAAAGCCAACCAGAACCCGATTACTGATAAGTTTAGCGGTACAAAACATGATACACTGTATTTGATTTGCATGAACTGAACGTGAAATTATTTACCTTTATTTAATAACAGAATTGTAACGGCAATTTTTTTACTGGTTTCTAGTTTAAACAGTTGTGACTTATTTCCTTCAAGGATATATTCGTCATTTTTGCGAAACTAAAGTGCACCTAACCCCAATTTTTTTTGCTTAATCAACTCTATGTGCGTTGAAAAGTTGAATAGTTAAATATTTCTTGTTTTTAACGTCGCGTTAGTGAGTTATAGAGATTTGAATTTACAAAATGCTAATTAGATGACGTAAATTCGAAAATCATTTATTATACAACTACTTGTTTTTAACTCCAAGTAATATTGTTTACGAAGCAATTGACTATCCACAGTTTATATTTTGTGTTTCTCAAATTGATTTTCCTTAACCCTATTCGGCCTGGAGGGGGGGGGGGGGGGCACCCAGTGCCCGCGCTAACTTTCAACGTTCATAACTTCTTTAATATGCATTCAAACGCCACCAAACTTTGTGACTTTTCCTAAAATTTATCTGGCAACAATTTTATATGACAATTTTTTGATCACGTGACTTGATGTTTCCATGGCAACAAGATTTTGACAGCCATGTTTTTTGAAATTTGTATATTTATACCTCTGAATGAAGAAAAACAATGTTTATTGGTATAACTTTTGTATTTTTACGTTATTTAGCGTTTATTTATTGGTTTTGATTAATTTTGCGTCAATTTGGACGGTTTTTAAGAGGTTTTAAAAAAATTGAGAAATCCAAGATGGCGGATCCAAGATGGCGGCCGTATAACTAATTACCAAAAAACTCAAAAAAAGCCCAGGCTGAATAGGGTTAAGTTGCATACTGCGTATTGTTAATTGACGTAGAAATAATGGCAAAATCCCGAATTTACGTCATTATCTAATTAGCATTTTGTAAATACAAATCTCTATAACTCGCTAACGCGACGTTAAAAACAAGAAATATTTAACTATTCAACTTTTCAACGTACGGCTGTATCAGTGAGTGATAGACAGATTTTAAAGTGACTATATCATTAGTCAAGTTTCTTGTTTTATATAACATACGCAAGCCATTGTATACTTTTGAAGTTACATGTTTGATATGATCATCCCAAAGCATGGATTCATCAATGTATACTCCTAGGAGTTTAATGCATTCTTTTTGCTCTATTGCTTCATTGTTCATGAGTAAGTCCACACTATTTGCTTTTGCTAGGTTTTGTCTGGATCATATCCTATTGTCATGTAACTGTTTTTTTTTTTAGAATTACAACTTAGTATATTTGTTCTCAACCAGTTATTTACAGCAGCTAAGTCTTTATTTAAAATTTCCTCGACATCCTGGATGTCTCTACTTGCCGCTGTTATATATGTATCATCAGCAAACATCCTAGGTATCGAGTGATTCAAACATCTTGGAAAATCATTAATATAGATTATGAACAACAGGGGACCTAGTATTGACCCTTGGGGTATACCGCAGGTAACCTGTTCTTCGCTAGATAAAACGCCGTTCACATAACACTTCTGGCTACTGTGATTTAGGTATGATGTAAATAAACGCAAAGCCCCACCCTTAACACCGCAACAACTTAATTTTCGCAATAAAATATCGTGGTCTACGGTATCAAAGGCTTTTTTTAAGTCAACAAATACATTTCCATTTAAAAAGCCATTGTTCATATTTTTAAGCCAAACATCTGTAGCGAACAGTAGAGCTGTGCATGTTGAATACGCAGAGCGGAAGCCAGATTGAGAGTCTGTTAAAAGTTTATATTGCTTTAAAAAAGTCGTGAGTTGTGTGAATTAATCTCTCTGCAACTTTGGAAATTGCAGGAAGAATAGAAATAGGTCTATATTTCTCTGGCAAATTTCTTTTGTCCGGCTTATAGATGGGAAATACTTTAGCCTTTTTCCAATCGTCAAAAAAAAATGCCAGTTTCGAACATTTGGTTTAGAATTTCGCAGATAGATTCCGAGATGTAAGGGCCAGCTAATTTAGTAAAATCATCGGTCATCTTGGCAGCCATTTTGGATGACGTCACGGACCCCCAGTAGCGCCACAACCCATAATATTTACCTTATCTTGTAGAGCACATCGCGGGATATCTCCAAAATATTGCAACATCGCAAAACCCAAGGGGGGGACGGGGTTGCAACAACACCCCCCCCCCCCCCCCTTGTACCCCGCGTATAAGTTCCGCGTATAAGCTTGCGTGTACATCCGAGGGTTAAGGCATCAGGGTACCCCCCAAAAAATTTGAGCGAATTTCGAGATTGAATTGAACTTTCACTGAGCCGTCCGCAATGAAAGAAATATGAGATTCTCTTCATCATTATTGCTTCGGCTTTGATGAAACAGAAGATGAAAAATGTATTAAAAAATTATGATAGATAACAATTGAATGCTTTTCCTGGTCACTACTTCTGTGTAAAGCTTTTTGAAGCCTAAATTAAAACGTTTTTCTTTAAATTATGCTACCTTCGACAGCTCGTATAAACAAAAGCAAAGCTTGTAACATGACATGGACAATTTTATTGCTTACGGTCTCGTTTTTTTTTCAGTGTGCTAGAGCTAGTGATAAAGTCGTTTTAACTTAAAGCTGGGAAACGCAAAAGGTTAAGCCATTTATACACTCGCTTTGTTCTTTTCAGTGAATCGTATATTTAGTCGTAATGAAAACCCTTTTGCCGACTTATTGTAATATAGGAGTCATCCCGCTTGAATACAGCTCAGCGGCGGATCCTAATGAGGGTCACGGGGGGTCCGCCCCCTATCTTGGAAAATATAACATTTTCTTTCCGTTTGATCCAACGAATTTTCACTTGCAACCAATATATGACAACGCGATTTGCGATGAAAATTGCGCTTTAAAATCGAACCAATTACGACATTTAATATATAATTAATAATTTGTCTTACTAGAATGCTGCCTCTAAATATTAAATATTTCACTCATCGTCAACTGAATTTGTGTTTACGACATGAAAACGAATTTCACGTTTACGTATACACTTGGTGCACCGTCATTAAATTTTCGTGTATTTGTCATAAGTTGTTTATTTAAAATATCTGAATTTAAACAGCTTGTGTGGAAGATAGACACAGCATTCCTGCTGTTTTACATGCAAGATTATGTAAGTTGCGATGACATTCACCTCTGACATTCATATCAGACATCAAGGGGGTCTTTATTAATCGGATTTAGATCGCCAGCCAATCAAATTCGCCCATTTAGCCTGTCTATACTCAATAATGATAAAATGATATAAAACGTCCGACGCAACATTCGAGGTCGTTTGATGTGTAGCGATAAGTGCCAGGTAAGTGTCAATGGAATTATCTTTTTTATGGTTTCTTCGCGATCGTTATCCTGAAATACGTCGCTGTCACACTCTGTAGCGCGAGGATAGCCACAAGTCTCTCAATATGAATACGAAAACTAGTTTATCGTCATTTGCGATCTTGGTCAGGACGATGGGTTAATCATTTTATAAGCTGAATAGTCTTATAAACATACAGATATAACTTTTAGAGACATGTTTAAACTCTAATATCTAATCTAATGGCTAATCATTTTATTATAGGTATGTTAAAACTCTAATATCTAATTGTGCTTGCCGCCTCACGAAATTGAAGATATTTCTTATTCTAGTGGCTCAAAATTCTCGATTTGCTACATTAGTTTAACAGTCAGCACTGCTAATGTTTACCCCGTGCAAAAAACTGACTTTAGAATTGTTCCCACGAAAAGCCGTGAACCAAAATAATGGATCCCTTTATTTGTGATCTTTTGCTTTTATCGCACATTTCGTTTATCGTTTTTTTCAATTTTTTTGCTCTATATATTAACTTATTCGTGCCATTTTTATCATTCATCAAAAGGCTATACAGAAAGGTAGCCGAAAGCTCATAATTTTAATATAATTTAGTTTGATAACGGTTTAATTTTCATGGTCTAATGTTATTTGGTTACTTCATTGTTTTCTCACCGCATGGGTGAAGGGCGCAACTTCACACCAAGTAAAATTCAATTACAACTGAACAGAGGGAAATGTTTCTGTTAAAATTGCGTAACGTAGCAATATAATGTTGGGTGCCGGAAATACTGATCATCGCCAAATTTCTCCTTGTAATATCAATGCTTAATCAATCAGAGAAGTGATGAGAATTAAGGACATGATCACACAAGATGAATTCTCTTGATATTTTAACAACTTCTCCCTGCTATATCTACAAAAATACTTTTGGAAATGAAAAGGAGAATTTGTATTTTGATATTAGGAATTAAAGGATTAAGACATCATAGAGTAGACATGCACCATTCAAGGGATCTGTGGAGTGTGTGTTGAAGAACGTCGGCTATTTTTACTTATCAAACCAATTTTAAAACACAACGGTATCGTACGCTTTCTCTCGGCTTATCAAATAATACCATATAATTGTATTTTTTTTCGGGGGGGGGAGGGGGGGGGGGGGGGGGGGGGGGGGGGGGGCGGGCTAGTAATTCATTATTGCTGTATGCCAAGGAGAACAGCAAATTAAAATTTACATTTTGACAACAATAAATATTGCAATGGAGCTCTGTCAACATCTGTCTTATGCGAATCATATTTTTTGTTAATTTTTTTTTGATACATTGGATTGGATTAAAAAAGTTTCTTTTTAGTCAAGAAACGGACGGACTGACATTTTATCAACCTAAATTAAGTGTAGCCAACATTTGGTGTACTAGTATTACGGTTATCAATATTGATATCATTGCTACTAATCCAAAAGACAATAAATCTCATCAGACCGGTTAACAAACCGGTTGCGTGGTAAAATAGAATATGGCATCTGTGATTCTGCCTTAATGCATTCCTGTTTTTCCTGTTTACAAATTTACTTGGAGAAACTGGACGATCCACAATTTGGGACGACAGAAAGCGCCAGAGAGAATTTGGGTCAACATAACTCTTAGGTAATTTAAATGATGTACTGGCAAAACTAACGACTCCAATTTATTAACGGCGCGATACATTATACAATATTACCTGCTTATGCTTTCTAACTTTTTGTTTTAATTGTAAATATTTTATATATTTTTTTAGAATTAAAATGACTTGGGCTGCAGTATTGTTCATTTTCTTAGCCGTACCCCTGGCTTCTGAAGGTAGGACAGTTGACTAAAGTAGTATGTTCCATGTGTTCAATCCTCTTCCGTCAGCTCCGCATTTTTATCCTTCGCTAAACAGATGATGACTCAAGATGCTTCCAAAAACAGCGCCATTAGTCAGAGGCTCACAACGAGGAATGTTTAGGAAAACGCTTGGAATGGCGTTGAACTTTTTATATTTTCCCATATCATTTTAGTGTCCACGTTAAAGAAAACTTAACGAAAACTGAGCTTTTTGATGCTTTTAGCTGAATATTTCAGCGGTAGAAAATTTTAGGCAAAGGAATTTTATCCCCGAATTTACTAGTTGCACTTATGGCTTTCCGAAAATCCCACCTGACCTTATTTCGTACCCAACACATATTTTTGTCCCACCGAAAACAAAGGGCGTTCCGATGTTAGGAAAGTTTGAGGTGACATTTAACTTAAGAAAACTCTGTTTTTAATCTACTATTATGACTAAGAGCTTTACACCGAAACTATTCTTTGGGTGCTTCTAATTAGTGTTGAATCCACAAAAGACATAACAAAATCATTGCACCACAAGGCCCGTTTACACTGGCGATTTTTTGTGCAATTTTTGTCGCACCTGTCGATGCAATTTTTGTCGCGCGCTAGTTGCATCTTCAAATCGCATGTGTAAACGGGCGGCGATTTCAATGCGATTTGGTCACGATTTGTCGCGCGATGTCGCAGAGGTTTTGAACATGTTCGAAACCCTATGCAAATTGGCGGCGATTTTTGTGAAATCACAGCAAATCAAATCAGATGTCGCATCCGAATCGCACAGGAAATCGCCGCTAGTTTACACTTGCGACAAAAGTTGCATTGGAAAGCGCGACAAAATTCGCATCAAAAATCGCATGTGTAAACGGGCCTTTAAAGAGAGGATTTCATCGGTAATGTATTGAATCCAGTCTTCTACAGAAGACGTCTCTCCCAATAATAATAATTCTAACCCAGTTCTGACATTTATACGCAATAAAAATGTTGGTTCTGCCCCTGATATAAGACAGTTTGATAACCGAGATGTTTTCATTGGA
Source organism: Dendrophyllia cribrosa (assembly GCA_024195265.1). Taxonomy (NCBI): domain Eukaryota; kingdom Metazoa; phylum Cnidaria; class Anthozoa; order Scleractinia; family Dendrophylliidae; genus Dendrophyllia; species Dendrophyllia cribrosa. The sequence goes on along the minus strand of JAJLRJ010000013.1, from coordinate 11,592,096 downwards.
ATTCACTTCCAACTGAAATCAAACAGAACTGTGTCTTGAGTCTTTCAAAAAACAATTTTTTACATGTACTCTTAATTCCGAAATATATTATATTTAACTCTAGCCATTAATTTTTTATTTGCAATATACATTTTTATTCCATGTATTAATTATTGTATTACTGCATTATACACGGTTTTCTTAGAAACCAATTGTATCTGTAATTGAAGAAATTCTGTGTTAAAATAAAGTGCCTGTCTGTCTTAATAGGAACACATTGGAAATATGGAGAAACTGGTATGTATTCACTTTAATCAGTCTTTCGCAATCACTAGTGCATGCAAGGTCCATTCTGATCTGTTCCTCGAAAAGAAAGAAAAGGAAACCGTTATCGATTGGAACTCTCACCAAATCCGGCAATAATGTAACTCCCTTTTACTGATATGTTTCGTTTCGTCATTTTCCTTTTTCTTATGTTGTAAATTGACTTTCAGTTCCACGATATTGATAATGGTTAATTGTTATCTTATTTCTTATGACCTTGAAGTTGCTATGTCAAGTGATATGACGTCATTTTGGGGTCATTTTTATCTGTGAATAAGCGAAGCAATGTCTTTGACTTCAAACACAGTATGGAAATTTAAAACTCGATCCGTAGACTTCAAATTTATTTTTAAAGACTCCGGTAAACGCTACAGCACGATATATGTTTCTAAATGTGAAGCCATTCGAGAAAGCGCCAATCTTTTAATCAATTCTTCTAAACTCTTAATCTAAAAAAAACACTTCAAACAGAAACACTTAGCCGCAGGCTACAAACCACTTGAAACAGATTGTTCTTACGGAGAAACAAAAGTGAATTTATAGGTCGGGCAGGCTTGGCTTGTAGCCAAGCAGCCCGACTGAAAATGCAGTTAGACTTTCAATCAAAACCACTGCATTTGTTTGAGACGTATTAGTCCGAGAAGTGCAATCCAATCTCACTTGACATTCAGTTGTATGACGTCATCATTTATGTATCCACGTGATATCTATTTTTATGTGATTGTAAATATGATTTATTTTTTTTAGTTAAACTAAGGCCTGGGGCAAACGTCGAATCTTAGTCGAACTTAATTCGTCGAATCTATGAAATTTGAAATAAGCGCATGAATGGTGCGACGTCTGCCGCAATTAAGTTCGACTCAAATTAATTGGTTCGACTCTAGCATAAGTTCGACTTGCCAAGTCGGATAATGCGACAGTGATTCGCGTTTCAGCAAACGCCGTTCTAAACTCGCGCTGAACTCAATTCATAAATCATGCAAATTACAAAATAATTGATTCAAATGTGATGGACTGCGCAAACGTCACAAAAATACCGACTCTCCCATCTGCCCCCCCCCCCCCCCCCCCCCCCCCCCCCCCCCCCCCCCACTCTTCCTGACGAGAATGCGCTGTACAAAGACAATTTCACGACCGGGAATGGCGAGCTATCGAAAGTCATTGCTGGCATCGCACAGCATCATGGAAATGTGTTTTGATATAAATGCTTGAGATGCGAATTCCCTATTTGCAATAATTAATGTTCAGTGTTTGAAGAAAACGAGGACGTTGAGGATGGACAGCCGGTAAAAGCGTTGCTCAGAGTTGTATTTAATGCGCGTCTTCTCTTTCTATTTTTCGCAATTAAATACCAAAGAAAGGCCCGACGAGGCGACGAGCACTGTATTTCGGTATTTCGCTAGCAAGTCCCAGCAGTAACTAGCCGCGTCGAGTGAATAGCACGGGGACGCGTGCTTAATCCCTTTTTTTAATGAAGTGCAACTTGTGAAATAGGATTGACGCAGGTTCGACGTTTGCTACCACTCTGGAATTAAGTCGACTCTTTGTCCAACCTATTTTTAATAAATCCGACGCGACTTAGATTCGACGTTTGCCCCAGGCCTAAGTTAACAAACTCAGTTTAGTTCAACAAAACATTTAGTGAAGAAACAAGTCTCAATGTTCTGTACAATTAAACACCTTCAATCAAGAACCCTAAAACTCAACTAGACTGTCCTTAGCTTTACAAATAAACACCGTCCAAAAGAAGGAACTAACATACATTTTTATAGGCTACGGCCCACATGAGTGGAATGAGGTTGCGGCACACTGTTCTGAAAGCGCCCAGTCTCCCATAAATATTGACACCAGCACGACTGAGCCATCCCTCAACGGACTCAAGTTCACTTCCGATAACAACAGGGGGACAGTCAGTGGAAACCTAACCAACACTGGCCACGCCCCTAAATTGGGCATTGATAAGTCAGAGGGAACCGCGTCACTGACCGGGGGTCCTTTGGGGAAAAGTGTGTATAAGCTTGAGCAATTTCACTTCCATTTTGGCTGTAAAGACGACAAAGGATCTGAACACACTGTGAATGGCATCGCGTTCTCGGGAGAGGTACTAGAGTAAAATATTATAAACGTAATTATAAAGGTTATCTGTACGATAACTTGTTTAATACTTTTCAAAATCAGAAATATTTCATCAAGTTTAAAAAACGAAAATCATAATTAAGCGTAACGTACGTACTTCGCGGATTTTTTAACCCTCGGACGTTTTTCGCGGATTTTTTCACGAGCATTTATTGTTGGCACATGCTGTCTTCAGTAGCTGTTTGTTTATCTTTTTGACACATTTTGGTAAAGTTTGTGATAACTGGTTACTATGGTAGCAAGATATGACGCCATAAGTAGCATGAGTTCAAGCTATTTTTGGGTAGATTCTGCATGTACCGGAGCACATATTACGTAAAACAAAAGGAACAAAGAACGACAACAATACAAATGCAAAACAAGACCAAAAATACAATACCTCACAAACAATAGAAGACAATGAGTGGTTCATGGATACCGGTACATGCAGAAAGACCCTATTTTTGAGTAAAAATGGGTGTTTTTCACCTCTTTTCGGTATAAAAACATATAAAACGCTACCAAAAGCAGCAAAATGTTCAACTACATCATATTTTGCAACTCTAGCAAAAACTATTTGCAATTTCTGCATTTTCCCGATAAAGTTGATTTTTTTTAGTAAAATACAAGATGGCGACCATTTTGTCGGTCATTTTGGATGACGTCACGGACCCCCAGCAGGGCTACAACCCATAATATTTACCTTATCTTGAAGAGCCATGACAGGCCGTCTGTTAGATGTGAGCTATTTTCGATATATTGTAACACCGCAAAAACCCAAGGGGGGTGGGGGAGTTTGCGTGTACGTCCGAGGGTTAATAAGCATAGGTTTTGGCAATTCCTTCGCTTTCTCTGTATTTAGCTTCTGAGGTCAGAGCCTTGTCACAAGGCAAAGGCGATGCTCCCGATTGCTCGTTCTCACCAGGCAAAACAACACAGATCAGAACATGTGAACAATCTCTGCCTACTTTTGTTTGAAACTAAGTGGAAACCACGACAATCTGACGCTGAAGAGAAAAGTCTGAAGAGAAATAGCACAATTTATTAGTTTGAATTTTGATAATGTACACAGTTCCTTGAATCAATTTAAACTTTGAATATTTAGACTATTTACTGACTTCCACTGAAAATTGAAATCCTTATAAATTTGGAAAAGGCACTTAGTAAAATAATCATTTTTGTTACCTCACTGTGTTCTGAGGAGAAGAAATGATGTTCACTATGGCCAGATTCAGCAATAGGCCATTTCCGAGTTGCCTTTAGCCTCTCTATCAAGGCGAGGCTAGGTGCGAAACCTTTCATATGAAAATGAGTTTTCATTCACATGCAAATAAGTTTTATTTGCATGTGAATGAAAACTTATTTTCATATGAAAGGTTTCGCACCTAGCCTCGCTTTGATAGAGAGGCTAAAGGCAACTCGGAAATGGCCTATTCAATGTAGCGAAGGAAGATTGAATAACCGACTGAAAATCCATAAGTAGCCATTGACAGATATTGAGCGATGACACGTTTTGGCTAACAACCGTCCATCGTGTTTGATATATAACATCCAAAAACAAATTCAAAAAACAACATTTGTTATAGAGAAAATAGTAAATGGGTTATTTAACATATAATTCAAATTAGAGCGATGATAAATTGCTAATGAAGTCTTGCGCAGAATGGCAACCACTGAAACGTTGAACATTTTGGCCAAGAAGAAATTCTTAATCTACTGCCATTAACCCTTGGACGTCATGGGAGGGTGGGGAGGGTGACCCTCTCTTAAGGCTTTTCCCGATTTTTTGAAGACCATCTATAGTGAGCACAAGCCATCTCACTTATTAAATAGCTGTTCGTTTATCTCTGAGAAACATTTTCGTAAACTTTAACGAGAATCGGTTGCTATGGTATCGAGATATGACGTCATACGTAGCATTAGGTCAAGCCATTTTTGAATGAAAATGCGTATTTTCAACTTTTTCGGTGAAAAACATAACACGGAAAAACGTTACAAAAAGCAGCAAAGTGTTTAATCATATCATATCTTACAGCTATAGCAAAAAATTATTTTCAGAAAACTTTGATCCCCAGCAGCGCCCCCAGCGGCGCCACCATCATGCTCACCATCATGTTCAATTTGGCTTCAAAATCCAGCGAAATGAACTTAACATCGAACCTATTGAAACTATGATCTTCACGGAAACTTTTGATTTCAACGACAAGAATTCGAAGAAAAATTTTAAGTCATTCGTTTGTTTACCTTTCTTTCCACTTCATAATGAGCGTATTTTCCTCTGTGGCAGTGACGAAAGTTTGCTGATTGAAGCAGTTAGCGTTTCGCGTCCTCTTTCGACTTGAATAAGTCTGCCAGGTTACCTAAATCCTCGAGTCCACAACCGTCCCAAGTTCCACTCTAAACGTTTCAGCTTTGACTAGCGTGGATTTTTTACCAATGGCAAATATAAAACTGGATTAGAAACGGCGACAATTCACAGAAACTAGATAGAGAAAGCAGCTATCTTTGAGGCCAAACCGGCTGAATTTCTTCTTGAAGCCAAAATCATTTGTTTTCCCGTGCGCAGGACGCCGGCGGCGTGATCAGTTCCGCCATAACATGATTTGTACTCTTATAAACAATAGCTGTTGGCCAATGAGCGTGCGGGAAATTTTACAGTTATGGTAAAAATACATTAAAACCAAGAAGACCATATTGAGGGGACCACACTCATTTAATGATTTACAAGAGGGCTACAAACAATTTTCTGAACAAAGAAATGCTGATATTAGTTACTATATAAACCCTAAGCAACCTTCTCTTTGCATTTGATTCCCATTTGATTAATATCACATTTTGTCATTTTATGCGTAGCTTCATTTGGTCACTTATAATACCAAGTACCCCGACTTCGCCACTGCCGCTGACAAGCCAGATGGACTGTCTGTTATTGGCGTATTCTTGAAGGTAGGAAAGCAATGTTATTTTTTAATATATAAAAAAAATTGTTATAAACAGGTATTTTAGAAAGATCTTACCAAATAAGCATCGCATAGTGTCATGCCGAAGAGGAAGTCTAAAATAGTCAGTTTTGGCAAATTGGCAACAAAAACATACCTGTTCATCTTTAACCCTTTCATTCCAGAGGCAATTATGGAGACATGCAGTGTACATCTAAATTTTGATTCTGTCGCACAAAAGCCTGTGGTGTAAACATTTTATATTCAAATGAAACCTCCTCTGCAGTACTTTGGCATGGTAGCATTTGTTCTTCAATTATTTACAAAATGAAATTTGCATGACAACTTTTCAGGGACCCTCAGCGAGCCATGCCACGTTCACCAAAGGTTTTAGAAAGTCATTTAATTTTTGTGTTTCTTTTCTTGATTTAAAGGCTTTTAAAGTGCCTATCACCACTAGAAAGTTATTTTTAGAATCAACTCTATGTACATTGGATAGTTGAACGGTAAAATATTTCTGGTTTTGAACGTCGTGTTGGTGAGTTATAGAGATATGAATTTACAAGATGCTAATTAGATGACGTCAACCCAGGAATCATTTATTATACTTGTAACTACTTGTTTTCACCTCCAAGTAATATTTTTTTTACGAATCAATTGACTATCCACAGTTTATTTTTAGTATTTATCAAATTAATTATCCTGGAGCTGTAAATTGCACATTGTAAATTGGCGTAGAAATAATGGCAAATTCCCTGTTTGACGTCATCTAATTAGCATTTTGTAAATTCAAATCTCTATTCAATGTACATAGAGTTGATTCTGAAAAGAACGTTATAGGGGTGATAGGCACTATAAAGGGATATGTGTATCACCAAATTCCGATCAGTTCGGATGCCTTACCTAAAAATTCAATGGATGATTTTCACGTTACGTCACGGCGGCCATATTGGTGTACAACTACAAAATAATTTTAATGAACTTCTTTTGTTATGTACACCAACATGGCCGCCATGGCCTGTCATTTGAGTCCCACAGGACTGAAGGTCACGTGAGTGAAAACCATCTATAGGACGAACGCTTTAGAACCAAAATCTTTTTTCCCGACCAAGTTGTCTCAAGTATGATTTCCAAGGCTGGACTTTCCGAGAACCAAAAATAGCATTTTTCATCTTCTCGAAAACATCAGGAGTAGTTTTTATTGGGTCCTAAAACGTCAGATTACATTTAAGGTTTGAGAAGCTTATCTTTACATATAATTGTAGTTCGAAAAGCCGAGGGGGGCAGCTATTTATTTATTTATTTATTTATTTATTTATTTATTAACAATATTTCAACAGAGGTGCCCAGTTCAGCATAGCTCGTTTAAATGGGGCTCTGCTCTCTCTTTGACTAAACGTAGTTTTTTAAGTTTTAAAAGTTCTATTCTTGTTATTTTGTTGTCATTATTGTATAATCAGCTTTTACCGCCTAAGTTAGTAACACCGGTGCCATTTAAATTTATATCCTGTTTCAATGTAGAAGAACGATGCTGGTGGAAATCGGGAGTGGAGAAAGTTATCCCGAAAAATACGCCAGATAAACGAGGCTGGTAAGTCTTAAACATAAGCACAAGGGTGCGGTTCTATTGGCCAAATTCCAATATAAGAACACAAAAAATGGTCCTTACCTTTCTTTAGTCGGGAACTTACTACATAACCTGTGAAAATTCGCATCTTTAACAGCTTGTAATGTAAATAGGGTAACCTATTTTGCCAGGATGAAAAGTGATAGTATTGCAAGATCCATAAGTATAAGTGATGGAAAATTCTGGGAACTGTTGCGAGCCACCTTAAAATACAATGATAAAAATCCAATAAAAATCTAGAAATAAAATTCAAGTTTAAAATATAACATACTAAAATATTATTAAAATATTATTAAAACATAATTATGCAAAAAAATGACGTTTAAGTGTTTGCTTATCAAAACAAATTCTCTATTCAAGCTGCTTTTTAAAGTAAAAGGATTCCGATTTTCTTAGTGATAATGGTAACGAAGCATTTAGCAGTAAATGACCTGCCTCCTTCTGTCATTCTTGTGAAAAAGGGCGGACTAAGTTATAATTAAGTATCTAGTACTGCACAAATGTACTTCAATATTGCACTTAAGTAATGTGTTGATGTAAGATTTCTTTGATCGCTGTGTTTAATGACGTCATATTTTTTTTAAACTCTCGATCGAAGGGGTAGTCAAGAAGACATAAGTCAAAATGGAAGGTAATTCTTGGTCAGCTTAATCGTACTCCAATGCTCAAAACACTGACGACCTTCCCATTGACCACCGCAACTAAATATTTCACACAAAAAAATTAGTTTTTATTTCTTTATGATAATTAACCTGTTAAAATAACTCACCAGACATTCGCACTTGGTTTTATAGGTCAGTTAAAAAGAGAAGCATTATGCTACCTGGGAAAATCAAAGTAGACCTATGGTGAACACGTGGATAGATAGTTAGAAACTTAATTCATCCACGCAATCCTTTCACTAAGTAGTGGTATTCTAAAGAGTCGTGCCTTATACAACATTTTATATCATTTTTATCATTATCATTAATATAAACAAGATATAAAATTACAAACATTATTAAAAAAATCCTAAGAGAAATACTAGAGTATGGGAACATATATGTCTTCATAAGTGCCTATGAAAGCAACAGCCCCCATGGCAGGAATCACTGTTCAGCCACTGTAGTATTGGGCTTCCTGTTTTAAGGCAGTTGGTCATCCCGGGGGGGGGGGGGGGGGAGGGTACTCCCCTATATAAGCTATATAGGTATGTGCCGTCCCAAAGGGTATGGTTTTTGAGCCGTTGTGGTCTGAAAACGGGTATAGATTTTGACAATTATGGTCTGAAATTGGGTCTGGTTTTCGAAGAAAGCACGACAACGACACAATATGGAGACAAAATTAGACTAAAAATCTGAACATTTTGCCTGAAACAATGTTCGGTATTTTTTTATCATAAAATGATATCCACTTTCTGTGGGCAAGCTTAGGGGCTCGCAAATAGAGTACACGCTTAAGAAGGCAGGTCTGAAAACGGGTGTGGAAAATGGCTGCACACCCCCCACCAAAAAATCCAAGGAGTACCCCCCTCCCCCGGGTCATCCCCAGTTCCCTTCTAGTCGTGTTTATCCAAATGGTTGCGAAGGTAGTGTTGACAAAAGGCTAACTATTGAATGCCTAGTGGCATTGAAGGACTTGCGTGGAGAGGAGGCTAGTCTACAGAGCCGCAGGTGCTCAGAGTTGTAAATAATTTGTTATTGCTTAGAGATTTGGTTTGTGTTTTCTTTTCTTCTTGCATGCAGTGGGCAGCTTGAATCTAAACTCCTTGGGAAGTGGGATGTACTGCCATAGACTGTTTGTGTACCTGCTGGGAAGATTTGCATGTGTTCATCTTATTGTCTTAAAACTGGCTATCCGCATTGCATTTCACTCATTGAAGGCAAAAGCTAAAAGCTTCTATATGTGGGAGCAAGCTCCACTTGGAACAGCCAGTGTATGTATTTATTACATGTAAAATGCCTCCAAAAATGAAGTGTGTTTTCCAAGCATTTTTAGTGTTGATCCAAAATTTTTTTCATCTATAATTAACACCTGTCCCAACAAGCTCACATTTCCTTTCGTTTTGTTCAATGAGGAAGTGAAATCATTCATTGCCAAGCTAATCAAAATCTAGTGTTTTTGAGAATTTCTTTTCAAGTTTGTGTCTTTAACATCCCACTGAGACTGGATCAATGTACATGTACTAAAATAAACATGACAGGTATCTAGAACACATCTTTAATGAATACAAAGTGAAACATTACATCCCTAATTAAAAGTTTTTGATGCCATCTTGACGAGTAGGCAAAGCAGTCAGAAATAACCGGTACAGTGTTTGTATGGGAATCGGATAGCAGATAACTTCTTCTAAAATTGAATATTTCACAATTTGTGAATTAAACTTCTAAAACTCATTAATAATTCATGAAGTGACCAACCAATAAATAACGTCCATTTTGGTCAGGTGGATAAGTCTTGATACCCAATGAAACACCAGATGAAAACACGCCGTGTTTTGATATCAAAACACACGTGTGTTTATATCAAAATTACAATAACAAAAGCAAAAATCTCAATACTAATATTTATTGAAATCAACTTACTACTTAACAATCCATTCCTCCAAAACAAAAATTGTTCGTCTTCGTCAGATACTGCTTCTTTATCCTCTCTCTTCGTCTGAAGCGCCACACCGGCACGAGTGCCGTCTTTCATCTCTGCGTCCAATACGCGGCGAAATATTTGGAACCTTTAAATTACAGTAAAACAATTTTTTTACTTACAAAGTCAGGTTAAAAATAAAGACAAACACTGGTCACTTTTATATGCACATGCCTACCTTTTGTCCTTATAATCCAAAGGATTAAATGCAGATGCGCCCTTCACCTCCTCTAAATGCCTCTTTAGACCGCACACGATACCATACAACGTTCGTGGAGGATACCGGCCGCCCTTCTTATTTGCCACCTCCTGGATAAATTTAGCAAGCCAGTAGTTGAGTGATAAAGCATCCATGACCTCTAGATTGTCTTCGACACTACACACGAGGTGAAAGTCGTAATCTTTGAAAACGCTTCCAACTTCCAATTCCGGAAATTTAATTCTTCTGGTGCTTTGCCATTCGCGAAAAATTTCCACCGCCCACTTATCTTTGTATTTCGTACTACTTGGTCTACCTTCACTGACCAAAGCACACTCTTCTTCAATAGTTCTTGGAACTCTAAAACGGGAATTAGCTGTGCTTGCATCCATCTCTCACAAGCACATGCGAAAATGACTGACCAAAAAAAAGTGACGACCAGGCCAACTTTGAATAATTTACATACTAATTTTGTAAACAATTCAATACAACAACACAATAATATATTACAACAATAGATACTTTGAGAAGCCATATCAAAAACTCGTGCTTCGGGTTTCATCAGGCGTTCCAAACACCTCGAAACAATAAAAGCACTCGGCCGAAGCGGCCTCGTGCTTTCATCTGTTTCTCGGTGTTTGGAACCCCTGATGAAACCCTCGCACTCGTTGTTGATATATTACTTTTTAATACTAGGTAGAAGATTGTATTCACCAA
>JAJLRJ010000013.1:11534074-11576574 GCA_024195265.1 Dendrophyllia cribrosa | reverse complement strand
GTTAATGTTTATTATTTCGCGTTCTTAAAATGGAACAATGCACTTACAATTCACAGAGATAATTTTTATTACATTACATGATATACTTCCGATCAAAAGCTTTTTATATAAACGCTTCCTTAATAAAAGTGTTACATCTGTGAGGAAAATGAGCATATTCAAGACATTGCTTTAAATCCCATCAACTGCAAACCAGAAAAGCAAACTGGATAAAACCTTCAGGGAAAGCAATTTTATACCACAGGTATTATATATGGTATTATGTATGGTGTACATCTGAAAGGAAAATAACGGCATCTACGAATTAACAGAAGTTAAGGCGAATCTTTAAATTTTTGCTAGAAAAAAATTCAACCCTTAATGCAGTCTTGAATATCGACATCTTGATTATACAAAAAGCATAAGGTCGTTTTAAACGTTTAGGTCTTGTCGAAGTCGAAAAAAAATACAAATATGCAAAAACCATAACATTATCAGTTTGTTACTGGGGTAACACTTTTTTGAAAGTGAGTTTCATCTCTATTTTACATATATGTGTGAAGCAGCTTGCCCGACCGAGCTTCAGTGTAGTATAAGCTGATCAAAGTTGGGATTGCGTGCGCCGAAAAATCAAGTAATCAGAGCCTTCTTTAAACAAATTGAAATGTTTTGTGTACCTATTCGCCTCTTCTTCAGTAATCGTTGAAAATCTCAGAAAATAATCGGAAACATTCGTATGACCCTAGGACAGTATTCGCTTATATCTGGGTAAGTTTAACCTAATTGCAGGAACCTTCTCATAGAAAAATGCAAAATAACAAATAAGAATTAACTGCCTTTAGTTAATGAGGCATTCTTTCGCAAACGTGATATTTCAACATATGTTTATCCAAACAAATTTCTATTAAATATATAAAAGATTTTTTATAACAATGTTCTTGCATCCATCATTTACGCTCTTCGTCCAAGAGAAATCAGCGCACTACTACGAAGAAAATTTGTATTTTTTCTTGTCGACATTTTTCACGTCAATTCTTTCAGTGAATGGACGATTACTCAATTGAAATCGCTATATCCTGGATATAGCTAGCTGAAACAATCGCAATGCCGCCCGCTATTACTCGCAGGACTCAAGCCTGTAACTATATATTCTAAATATTCGCTGTAAAGCGGAGCCCAGAACTGGAACCACAAAAACAAGAGAGGCCTTGTCTATTATCAGCCTTTCCACAAATGAAGCAGACCCAATGGCGGCAAGCCGAAGCTGAACTTCGTGTTTGAAATAACTGGTCTTTCACTTGGAATTTGGTATGGAACGTAGTCAGTACTACTACTTTCTAAAATTGAAGATAAAAAGAAGAAGGCAACATTTGGACTACAGTAGCACTTTAAAGGGGCTATGTCGCGAAGTGCACGCAACGCTACAAACTTGAAAAACGTCCGGCGGCCGTTTTTCAAGTTTACGCCATCGCCGTGGAAATCAGGCACAATCCATTCAATCCTGGGGAGCTGAGTGCTCCGAAATGTCTTAAATTGTTCACACATGTAAATAATCTATTTGCCTTGATTTAGTATCGGCGGGATATTTTCCCGAGTTTGGAATCGTACGGCTTAATATCTCAATAGACAGATTTAGCAAAGACAACGCGACGTGAAATGAGGACGCGACACCGCGCGGAATAGTCTGGACCCGACTTCCGGTCCTTACGTTCACGTTCTCGGGTCAAGGTCGCGTCGCGTTCACGACGGCATTTGGGTTGTTTTCACGTCGCCATCACGACGCGGGGGATTTACTGCCAAGAAAAGCCTTTTTTCGAGTTGAAAAGGTAGGAAAAGGTAGGAAAATTTATTTGGCTACCTAAAATTATCATTTTAGTTAAATATTTCATGTGTCCTCAAAGCCTATAACTTTTAAAAGCCGACAAAAACTTGTTGATACTGTAGTCTAGGAGCCAAGTCTGAAAAGAGGCCTAGAAAATGAATTTCGTTGCACCCCCGTGCAATATTTGTCTAAATAGCAAAAAATGATAGCACAATATCTTAAGAATACAGAATGAAATCTTTTATTGACTGGCCAGTGGGACATCACGCCGATATCAGGCATTTTTTACCGGGTACCTTTTTGCCACACTTCGCTAATTAATATGCAAATTTGAATTCTGCCATGGAGTTTCAGTTAGTTGTAAAGTGCACAATGTCTGGTCCAAATAAGCCAAACTTGGACATAGCATCAAACATACGTCATTCTTTGATTGAAGAGTGTTTTGGACTGTATCCTTAGTAACTGTTGCTAGGAGAGTTATAGGAATTTTATACGCTCTAAATGGAAAAGACGCACAGATTTTGTCCCATTCTGTCAACTGAAATGCCCTTTTTAATAGCTTTTAAGCTTCAAATCCCCGAGAACTTTTCAAGACGAACCACTGCTGTTTTTTTTATTTTCCGTATTGGTCACACATAAAAACTAGAACTTCCCCGAAAAGATTGCAGTAACCACAGCTCCAGCAAGAGCAGGCAGAAACAACAAAGATATAAAGAATCAACTTGACTATTTTTTTGGGTTTGAATGCATTGCAATATCCTGTTTCTATAGTTCTCCTTAGAATATAAACTTGGAAGCGAATTAGAAATGCATCAAAATTCGGTTCAAATCGAAATCAATTGGTTTTAAGTTTTCAGTTCCAGTTTTAAAGCGTGAATTTTGTCTATATGTACATCTTTACTCATTAAACTCTTTTATTTTATGAACGTATAAATGCGCCAGCATTCTTTCAAAAAACTAACCATTATTTGCCGATCACTCCTATAAAGGAATATCTCTGTCAAGTCAGTCAGCTGTGGAGCCTGTGTTCAGCACTCACGGACGACGGCCAACAATGGCAGGTGTTGTACAGGGAGAAGATCCAGCAGCAATGGTTCTAGTGACTAGGTGATCCTCTCCTATCCATCCATCCGAATCGACTTCACTTGGATCCTTTGTCGTCTAAAAACCAAAGCATGTTTCATAGCGGCCCTCGGCGTAAAAGTGATCACCAGCCCCTTTTACCAAACTGCAGTGCGTTTAAGGAATGTCCTCTCAGTCTCTACCACCGGCACATCTATTGGATAGCAGCCCATGATAAACGCTTTAGCTATAGATTACAGTCCCATATTTATACGTTAATGAAGAATACTCTGAAGCGTAGGAAAAGTACTGTTATGCGTTTGGAACTGAGGCTTTCAGGTTGCGCTAAATTAACTTGCTGTGATTGGCAAAATGTTTGAAGAAAGTGGATTGTATGACATTGTGTTGGTGTCCGGAATCTACGGCAGTCACCCGGCTTCGGTACTCCTTCAAGGGTCGATGGGAACCCTCAGGGCCAAGCGAGTAAGCCGAGCCAGCTGCAAGTGTTGCCGAGGACATGCCCGGGCGATGTAATCCTTGTTTTCTTAGATAACATCTAGTATATATTTCTGACATGAGGTTACTACCAACTATGGCTGTACAAGTGCATCGAATTTTGAGAAGGGAAACCACTCCGTCAGCAGGTTGGACTGAACCACCTTTCTTTTAGGTTTGGACGTCATAGGTTTGAACAAACCACTTATCATAACAGGAAGACGCGAGGGAGGATAGTTGGTATTTCCACAAATTCTGCTGTACTTGATAGGTGGTTTAATTTCCTACAAGCCACGAAAGGACTGCAGTTAATGCTGCCACCAAGTAGATGTACGACGTCGAGGAAGGAGGGCTATGGAAAATAATGGATAACATGGATGTCCAGAAATTAAACCCCTTCCACCTGGTTTGGGAAAACGAGGAACCAGCTACATTCCTCAATATTGCGACTAGGTTAGTGATTCTGACTGAAAAAGCAGACCAAATTATAGGCGCCAAACAGCCGGGGCAGCCTGAATGTAAGAATTTGCATCCAAAATGCTTCCCAGCGCGATGCCTTTGATTTTTGAGATAAAATCACAAAGGCTGATGTGATGACGATTGTGTCTTTGTTCAAGAAGGGCAATATCAGAGGTGCAGAAGAGAAGGAAGTAACCATGTTGACATAAGCTTCATTGGACGTTCGTTAGCCTTCTTTAGCCGTATAGGGAAGGCTCCCTGGAAGTGAGCTGGAAGCAGCCTTGATCTTCGATGGCATGGGTTCGCAATCTCTGAAGTAAGCTGGATCAACCATTTTTGAAGAAGCTGTTTAGAGTAATCACAGCGAAACTTAGTAGGGAGAATTATTCAAAGCAACCGACATTCCAACAAAGGAGGAGAAAGAGAACGACAAGGATTGCGCAGCGCGCTTGAAATCCATATCAACTCTGGAAAGACTCCAAACCCGAAGCACTGGGCCAAATAAATTAGTAATGCCGAGGACAAGACGTCGATAGTGCATTTCCTTTGCTTTACATGATGTGAGATGGCAAAGAAGTCGATGATCCGACCTGGAAAGAGATTATTGATCGCTGGAAGCCGGAGTCTGTGACCAAACTAATGCAGGTGAAGTAACGTAACCATAAGACGTCCTTGCCAGTCTTAATAGAGCTTCAGAATGACTACAAATAGGCAGATACAAGAATCCTTCTGTATGTTAAGCAAGCTTTAGAATCCTGAGAAAGGATCGTCATCCAGTCCCGTGACGCAGACTTCACAGTGCTTTTCGTGTACTTCTTTACATCTCTGCTGTGCAACGAGCTGTCATTCAAGACCAATACATACAATACAAGATCCGTTACATACCTATCCACATCTCCAGAATAATCTCGGCAGTGCAGTGCGTGATGTGACAACACTAGCGGGTTATCTTCCATCAGCAAGGGAAAGGCACTGAAGACAATATGCAGTAGTTGCACGATCCCAGGACAGCTATGAGATCCCTCCAACAAAACCCACCTTGGAATCTTGTGAATTACCTTTTCTGTTCTCTACGCCAGTGACAGGTGTGATAAAACCGCTACAGCAGACCTTGCATTGGATGTTCTGTCAGAAACACGAAAAGTACGAAAGTCTTCCTTTCAGAAGCTATAGTCTGTCACAACATATTAGGACGGCATTGATGACAAAAAATCCCGCACCGACGAGTCTTTTAGAGCGGAAAATCTGTAAATTCAGCCATTCATCATGCAAGAAAGACGACTTGTGCCAATGCAAGGCAAACTGCATACCCTGCACAGAAGCCTACTTGTGTATGAACGAGGAAATCTGTCAGAACACTCTGCTTAGAGAAGACCAGTGATGACGAGGATGACGATTAGAAAAATGAATATAAGTTTGTTTACTTGGGATTTTGGCACTTATGATTACACGCAAGTATTGTTTAAGAAATACTTCATATTTGACTGTTATTTGTCATTTTCATATCACTTCGTATGTGAAAGAATTATGTGTGTTACGAGGAACTTTTATAGATGAGGACACTTTGTGATGCCTATCATGGAGTAGCGTGGCCCCCGTCTGCGTGCAATCCTGGACATTACTTACTCTTCCAGGAGCTATGGTCATTGCAACAACTATAAGATTAAGGACTATAGGTTTCATGTTTTATTCCGTTATATGTGTTATTCCATTACGAGAAAGCGTAAACGACTGTGGCGTGTCTTGAAGCGTCCGTTGACCAAACTTTGAGGTTTGACGCTTGAAAACAGTAATAAAGAACGTATATTTGTAGCAGACTAAGATATAAAAACACTTAAGTTGACAAAATGTGATAAAATCGTGCCACACAACTCTGGTAGACAACGTTTCCTGAAATCATTTTCGATTTAAAACATGGAAAATTTATGTAACTCTACGAACTGAATTAATTGCGTCTCGTAGCAACAGTTTCTATGGAAACAACTGTGAAATATGCTTAATAAGAATGATTAATGTTTAATGTTGTGTCCAAATTTGAAAAATTTGGACTAAATTTTTCTACACTTTACAGTTATTTTAAACTCCATGACAAAATTAAAATTTGCATAATTAGCAAAGGGGGACTAAAAGGTACCCGGTAGAAAATCTCCGATATCGGGGTGATGTCCCGCTGTCCCAGCAATAAAAAATGTCATTCCGTATTCCTTTGATATTGTGCCATCATTTTGTGCTATTCAGACAAATATAGCAAGGGGGTGCAACGAATCGACTTTTTTTCGGAGCTGGCTCCTAGACTACTGATTCGGTTTTGTGTTTGTTTCCTTGAGTTTTCATGTCAAGTATTTTTTTTCGACTTTTTGTGGAAGAATGGTGCTGTTTTGCTTGATAAGTTTTTTATTCTGGAGAGATAATAAAGGCATGAATTTGTTCTGCATTTTTAGCGGTTACGGTAAATTACGAGGTTGTTAATTTTAGCCCAATTACAACAAAACAACAAATTCAACAACAACACGCTATACTTAAACTACAAACATAAGCTTAAGCCAAAGCTTAAAACATTTTTTATATGTAGATTTAATAAGTTCACTGTTACATTTATCTTGCTTTTATTTTAAAGGATTTGATTGTATAATGGAAGGAGGAAATGGAAGTCCAAAAAGCGACGGGAAAAAAGTAAGTATATTTTAGAACTTTTAGTGCGCGAAGTGATGAGCTATATTTTATCGCTCACTTTTTTCCTATTTTTTGTGTACGTTAATAGTTCATGTGTACTGCTGTAGAAGTGAAACCTCCTTCCAGCCTTGATATTTACACCATTTTAGGTCATAGAGCCTTGTACGTAGTTGTGATTTGTAACCCATTCTTTCGTTTGATTTATGCTTAATTTGATCGGGTCGCAAGTATAAATACTCGGTAACAACGTTTTACCGCCCTTCGGGTATGAATTTATTTTGTTTTTATAAACCTCGACTTTTTAGGCAAGGTGGAAAAACAAACTGTGAAAAGTCACACTTTGTGTGCTTTCATACGGCATCGAAAACAAACTTGAAAGGAATCGACAATATTCCTCGCGCTTATAAAGTCGTTCATGGTATAAATGTTGAAAAAAAAAATATTGTCAAAATTAAAATTAGGATCGTCACTTTTCAGTGACAAATGACAAATATGTTTACCAAAGTGTTTATCTGAAGCTTAAGTAAAGTGGTACTATGATCAAAAATCGTGGAAAACTCATTTTTTGTTTTCGTTATCTGAAAAAGGTGTAATAAATTATTGACATTTGGTATTTTCATTCTACTCTAGATCAGTGATGGTGCGGACCGTGGCGGGGAAGGAGCGTTCATCAGTAAACCCGGAGGCAGGGAAAGGGGCATTGCATGGCAGGGTGTGGCAAGCAAATTGAACAGTTCGCCACAGTTCTGTGTCAATGCCCGAGCTGTAAAGAGATCAGTTTAATAAAATTCATGTCCCAGTTTTCAAGTCGGTGTCGATGTGAACAGATGATATCCTGTGGGATTTGCAAATTATTAAAAAGCAACTGCAGATCGACATTCAGTATCTTCCCAATTATCGATGTCAAAGCGCCCAAACTAAGAATAGGAAAGGACTGACTAACCAAACGGACAACGTTCTACAACGGCTCATTTCAAAGTCTGAGGACTGTTGTCTTTCGTGCGAAATTAATAATATATATTTTTTTTATATTTTCCTTTTCCATTTATCTATCAACAGACTAAAAATACACGTAATGGAGACAGTGGATTGTTCGGGAAACAAATCGAATTCGAAAACATAATCGACGTCGCTGTCCGCCTTGTTTGCAGCTTGCTAAATCCCTTTTACCCGCAACGCGACGGCGTTGTCGACCCAGTCTTAATCTGTCACTCGTTGTGCGCGCGCCATCCTCATCTCACGTCACGTTGTCTTTGCTAAATCTGTCTAATGTCTAAAAGTACGCAGTGGAAATGGACGAATGTTCTTCTCCGGACCAAGTTAGTTGTTGGGTCTCTTTGGAATCAAGCAAGAAGTTATCGGATTTTCCTCGCCTCTAGCACAGTTCTGGTATGTTTTGAATGCTCTTACTTGATTTTGCTGTGGTTCTCTACCTGATTTGGGAAGCTTTCAACTAAATACCGACGTCGATTCTTCGAGATGTTCTACGGAGCGATTCGCTGTATGTCTTGTTGGAATAATTCACTGACCGGCCGCGCCAGGCGAACGCAGATTAATTTAGCCGGCCCATTTATAAATTCAACTGAATCGTCCTTTATGTCTCACTGCAAGAATTAAAATTGAATTTTTGGGATAATTGCGATCTTTGTATCTTTTAAAATAGCTCTAGTTCTCAAGGGTTACTATCTGATAGTTGAGAGTTATGAATAAAATTTGTTTGTCTCGACAAAAATACACGGGTTCATGCTCATAGTTGCATCATGGGTAATCAGGGAAAGATGGTGGGAAATTCAAAACATCGTTAAAACCTTAAACTGTTTTCGAAGGCTTGTAACATAGGTACTGCATACAATGTAGAAACAGCTTTGTAGGATGTACAGTTTACATTTTTGAATTTTTATGACGTCATATGAAAGCCAAGAATACATACAACCCATCACAAGCCAGAGGGTCGATTTATTGCACACATTAGGGGTCCAAATTCGCCCTGGAAATTCACTCGTTTTAAGAAATCTTTATTAGTTTTCACACATTACTTTTCGCACCCAATAACCCCTGTCTGTCTATCTAAAGTTATCGTTTTCTGTGGACAAAAACAGGCTTAAAACACTATTAATAGCTATTGTAGTTAATATTCAACAAAAATAAATTTGATCTCTTTGCGGCAGACTAGACATAAATTTCGAAACCATGGGAAATAATATTTTGCTGCATTTCTTTAGCGCTGCCGGTTTAGCGAAGAATTTGTCAATATTAATCGCGTTTTATCGGCATTCTTGGGTTCCAATTGAATTGATTTGCTTTTATTGGTTACTTGTGCGTCGATCCATCCGGTGAAAGCGTCTTTGCTATGTTTCGCAAAGAAATGCAATGCGTATAAATGGCTAGCGATGCAAACGAGGAAAACGGCGGACCGCAGTGGTAAGTGACCGACTAGGAAATAAAACCGAGGCTTCAAGGGAAGGTATGTAGATGATGCCTTATTATTTTGTGATGGTCAGCAGTTTAAGCAGATTTACTGGAGGCGAAAACTCTGCCGCAGGAGATTTACTATCAGGCACAATTAATTCTAACATGTGGACGGACGACAGAATACGTATCGTACAAAAAAATTATTTATGAAAAACTAGTCCATGATCAAAAGAAGAGTTTCGAAGTCTGAATTTTGTCCGCTTTTACTAGGTCAAACGTTTCGCAAAGTGGCCCGACGTTTGCCAACAATGGATGCATTTTAAAATACGTCAACAATCAGAAAACCATTATCATAAAAAAAAACTTTATTGAACTAGCTTGTTCCGTTCCTCTTGGGGAATATTGGTCTCGTTCTTTTTTCATCCACACACTAAAACGTTTGTACAGCATAATATATTAGGAGTACCACAGGAAAGTACTAAATGTACCAAGAAATTTTTCACTACAAACTACGGATTGAACTCCTTCAGATACAATGCACCCAAGCTTTGGAACAATTTGACTGACCAAATACGCTCTGCATCAAACGTCAAAACCTTTATTAAACTAGAAATACTATCTCGCAGAACCTGACGCGAAGCTTGGGGGAGGGTGCACCGCCGGTCGAAATTATAGTGGTGACTTGCGTATGAGGCTTTCACCTTTCCACTTTTTCTTCTTTAAAACCAAAAACGTTGGTAGAAAGTCCTTACGATGGTTCGCGTACCGTTTTTCCGCCGCCATCTTTGTTTACCATGCATCTAGATAGGCTTACATGAAGTAGCAAGAAGCAACGAGAGCGGAGCACGAGGCACGCGAGGGAAAGAAGAAAGTATGGGCTACCGACCTCATTAGGCCATGGACTGGCGTTTATTTGAATTCGGTAATGTGTAGCTGACTGTTACCATTAAATTATATAGTCAATTAGGTGAAATAAACTGCACTAGCGGCCACTCCTCGTAACCATACGCTCCGTACAATGTATATGTTGTTTTAGTAAAAAGGTTACGCTCGCTACAGCCGCGTTCAACTGCTATTTTAAATAAATGGAAGAAACTAAACGTTAACAAATAATGACAACAATAGTCACTGTTCAGTCTCTATTTTGTTGGATTTTTATCAAGCAGAGCTTCTTGATCGAGATATTACTTGTTTGTCATCGTTATCATCTCGGGGGTCGCTCCATCGCTTCTTTATCGGAGTTGATGGTTCATGTGACCTCATGTAAAAATACAGATTAAAGTCCTCAAGGTAAGGCTGATCATGAGCATTGGTTGAATTTCTGGTTAAAATTTTCTTACAGTTAATTAACTGATATATTATCTTCTCGTTTTTTTTTTCCCTCAAGATATTAGAACCATATTGATCAATTTAGCCTTTGGACTAGGAATTTAGGAATGCAAAAAAGGAAAATGTAAAATACAGTACATTCACTAAAAATTTTCCCGTTTCCTCACCTAAATGTGCCATGTTTTGCTTTTTAACGGAACTTTATCAGTTTATTCAAAGTGGTAAACAATATCCATTCAGTGATTATCACTTCAGTTGAATCAGAATTATCTGCTAATTTTTTTTTCTGTCATGTTTAGCATTAAGAAATTGTTTTTAACCGAAAATGAAATGGGCAATTCTATTTAATATATTCTATTGGACTTTAATATTTAAATTGCACTCCCCTTTGTAAATCACCTGTTCTCCCAGAGTCAATAACATACACATGTATGTAGTTCTAACTTCTGATTCTGTGGACAAAATCGTATGATGTGACCATTCATATGAAACCTCTTCGGCAGTTCTTTTGCATGGTACCATTTGTTTTTCAAAATTTTACAAAATTGAATTTAGGATTTTTCCACATTCTAGTATCAATTTGAAAAGCCAAAATAAATATTTGCCTCAAAGGACATCGAAAAGTAATAGTATAGTTCTGTTTTGATAGTTACTAGTGCACCGAAACTAGTAAGGTTTTCAAGTTCCACCCCAGTTTTTTTTTTAATCGATATAATAAAATAGCCGTGGCTCGCGTATCGTTCTCTTAATAATTTACTTTGGGTATCTTCATTTTGATTCAAAGAGATTTTTGTGCATGATTGAAGGAACTTAATAATATTTTGACACAATTGTGACCAAATTCATGACATAGCCTCTTTAAGCGACTTTTTCTGCTTTTTTCTACTTTTTAATTGGTTGAAACGTTTCTATAACATTTTCCCATTGCGGCATTTAAAGAAAACAAAGTTCTGAAAACGCAAAAAAGGTTGGCTATTTCACAAATGAAATCTTAAAACAAAACAACACATTATCCTGATGCAGAATAAACAGCAACGCATAAGTCATTAGCATATGTGATTATTTTCCACCAAACCACACGTTTTTAGTTTAATTTACTCAGCTTTCGTTTCAGCCAACGGTAATTTTGTAATAAATTTAACATATCGCACCTGTGGTAAAGCGGTGACACAGGGCATCATCTTCTTATTACGTTGTTGGCTGCATAGCTGCTTAGCTGTTAGCATTTGTTTGTTTTACGTGTCGCTCGAAAGTAATCAGCAAAAAATAATGTACACAGACACTGAATTCTGCGTAATATCCCAAATCACATTTTGTTAACGGGATCGCCAGGAAGAATTATGAAGTTATCCCTTGTTCTCTGCGCTGTTCTGTTTTGCTGCGCTGTTGAGTCTGGTAAGATATTTTTTATAATTCTTTTCTATTTTATCCGTTATTTTCCTTTTTAATTTAATATTACACTGTATTATGCTTATGTCACTTTTGGTGATTTTTCTTCCTATTGCAATGTAATGATAGCAAGCTTATAACAAGCTCCTGGCCATAATCATGAAAACACGAGAAATTATCTCTCCCTTGTTCTTATTCTGTTACACAGACAAATAGTCTTTAAAATGTATGAACCTTTCCATTAATACACGCCGACAAATTTAAATCTCTTAATTATTTTAATCATTGAGAGACACTATTAATGCATTCTTTTGCATCGAATTTTTGCCCTTATCTTGGCTTTTGCTTCGTTTCACCTAGCCCTTCTGAGTCCGTGGATGAAATCTTAATGTGTGACCATTCAAATGAAAGCTATTGAGCAGGTACTTTCCAATGTTGCTGTTTATTATACTTGTCAGGTGGTTGTGGTACAAATCTTGCAGTTTTTACATTCAAATAAAAAAAGCTCTTCTTTCAATTTAATGAATCGTTGCCTTTCCGTCATACAAAAAAAAATATTTACGAAAACTAGTCCATGATGAAAAGAAGAGTTGATCGGTCTGAATTCAGTCCGCTCAGATAGACCACTCCCAAACACATTTCGCCGAATTCCTTTCAGTCCTTTTATGTCTTCTATTAAGTAGAAACATGTTTACTTATGTCTGGTGGACAATTTAGTAGGTTAAACGTTTCGCAAAGTGGCCCGAAAAATGCAAGTTTATGCTTAACTTTTGCGCGTTCAACGTTTGCCAAGAATGGATGCATTAACCCTCGGACGTACACGCAAACGTACACCCCCACCATGGTACAAGAGGGGGGGAGGGGGGGGGGGGGGGGGGGGGGGGGGTGTTGCAACATTTTGATGCTTTTGGTAGCATTTCATATGTTTTTTCACTGAAAAAAGGTGAAAACAAAGATTTTTATTCAAAAATGGCTTGACCACATGTTACTTATGACGTCATATCTCGTTACGATAGAAACCGGTTGTCGCTAAACTTTACCAAAATGCGTCTCAAGGATAAATGAACAGTTACTGAAAACGGCATGTGCTAATATTAAATGATCTTGAAAATATGCGTGAAAAACGTCATTGTGGTGGCTTGTTCCATTCGTATTGGGGATTATCGTACCCAAATTCGCAAGTACCCAATCAGAAGCCTAGTCTACTGTCCTCATATCCTACGATACAAGTCACTGACCTGATATCACACGATTTTATGGTACAAAATTTGAAAATGCAACCACTAACGTCAACTTTACTTCTGGTTCCAAAGTTCCTCCAACTGAACGTTTGAACTGCTGAAGCGAGTATTTGAAGCTTTCATGTGACATTTACACTATTTATGTGTTCGTTCCCTCGAGATAAAATGATTTCTTCGGAATACACTGTAATTTTCTCGTTTTCAAATGCCGATAATAGTTTTGCAGAGAAGGGTTTTACACATATTTTGCTACCACCATTTCTCACTTTGCTCACTGTATAAAACTCAAAGTAAAATTGTTTTTCATTCATCACTTTTGGCGCCGTTTGTTGATGACTCGTATTATCCTCCTCGCGGGCCACACGATAGGAAGCTATAGGACGCCTGACCGATTTTATTACCGTAACTTCTAAAAATATCACCGGATTTTGGGCTAAATTTGGAAGAAGAAGAAGAAGAAGTGCATATATTAACACAAAGCACATCATACAATGAGATAAGCAGTAGATACATTAACCGAAGCACAGCATATAATGCGATAAGCAGTGGATATATTAACCGAAGCACAGCATATAATGTGATAACCATTGCATATATTAACAAAATCACTACTTATTATGAACTCAAGTGACATAAGAGACAAAAATACGAACCATGGTTCGACCAAACTCGCCTGATATTTCGCCGAAGCGTACCAAAATGGTACGATCAGGTATAAATATTGGTCAATTCTAGGCCCGCTCATCCCTTTTTGTCAGTTCCGACCTCACCTCAATTAAATATGTTTACATCAATTAATTAAACTTCATTTTGCAGTCGATAATCCACTACCTCCAGCTAATGGTGTCCTTAGCTGCATTTTCTTTGGTAGTGCTAAATTGTGTCAGGTAACTTGCAAGGAGGGATATATTGCGGAAAGGCCACATGCTTTATCCTATATTTACAATGATGGAAAATGGGAACCACATTCATTGCCTGAATTTCCTTGGGCCGATTGTGTTGCAGGTAAGGGCGCACTAACATCTAATTGCAGTAAATTAAAAATCACAGCTGGGTGACACCGTACAGTACAGTACTGTAGTTACATATTTTCCCGTGGAAGGGGGAACTCCCATTTGAATTAAGGTACACGCAGGGATGCTCCTCGTCTCATTTAGGGGTGTAGATTACGGATTTTAGTGGCACCTAGGGTGTTCAGTTATAGGGACGCCGATATTTTTAGCCATCAAGGTAATGTAGTAATGATAAACAATTAAAGAAGGACGGGACGGACAACTTCGGGCGATAAAAGGAGTCTAAAAAGTAAAAAAAAAATTAATGAAACGTTTCGGTCTTAGACCTTCATCAGTTCAGTACAGAGTAAAAAGTAAATGTGATTACAGTGTCAACGGTTACATAATAATGCGAAAGCATTGTTAATTACAAAATAAGGCGTGACAATAACCGTTGAAAGAGCTAATAAGTGTATGCTAAAAACTCGATGGAATCTAAAAAATATACCTAAACAATACAGTACGAAACTTCACAAACAGCGGTTCGATGAAAAGCAAGCAACAATAATTAAATAACAATAAATGAAAGCTATTAAGCAGTACTTTCCTGCGGTACTGTTTATTATACTGTACAAAGTGGTTCTAACTTTTGCGCCTGTGGATGAAATCGATCCTAAAGTGTGACCATTCAGTTGTGTGTTCCTATGGTATTTGTCATACTATACAAGGTGGTTTTAAGTTTTGATAGATAAAATCCTCGGGTGTTCACATGAAAGCTATTGGGCTCTTCTTTCCTAAAGTATTGTTTATTATCCTGTTTAGCAGGTGGATGAGATCAGGAAGTGTGACCAATCAAATGCACGTTTCTGAGCAGAAATTTCTTATGGTGCTGGTGGCTTTTAGTTACTTTCAAAATAGGATTTTGATATCTTTTCTTTTTAAACCTTTTGCATTCATTCATTCATTCATTCATGTATTTTGTCACTAGCCACATTAAATATATATATATATATATATATATATATATAATAATAATAATACAATACACTAGGAATTTATTATAACTTAAAAGACGAAAGACTACAAAATGTTTAAGGTGGTAGTGACAAGGAAGCCTATATAGAAGCCGGGGGCTTCTATATAGAAGCAGTCTTGACAGTGAAAGAATCAAAGATTGTTTACTCCGTTGCATAACAGCCGACAGCATAACAACATTTTGTTTCCTGTTTCCTCAACAGATTCCTAGTAAACAAAGTCAACGAATCAAGGCTACTCACGCGTCACGCACACACGTGTCATGCAGAAAAATTGCTTGCAGTTGCTTGTAGTTGTTGTTTAGAAAACGATATTAAAGAACGTTACCACTTTAGTATTGTTTAAAAATGCATTATTTTTTGTACACATTAAAATGGAGGAATGCAACGGAATAAGATACGAACTTCAAAAAATACGAAACAAATAGATGTTAACGGTTGCCACCAAAATAAGCAACTATTCTGCACGTTTCATCTTCCCCTCCCCTCCCTTCCCCCACCAACTATGTAAACGGTGACGTCTTAAGTAGTTGGCTTTCAGACACTTGGAGTCTTGGAGTCTGGAGTCTGGTAGTTGGCTTTCAGACACTTGGAGTCTGGAGTCCATACTGGGTATGGACGATACCCGAATTACATGCAAGGAACCCCGTTAATATTTTTTAACAAATAGCCATATAAACCCGAGGGGAAGGGTGGGGGCGGTTAGGAGAGGACTGCCATAGAAAAATAACGGAGGCGCTCGTCGTACCTTATAGAGGTCAAAATCGGCTTTTTTAAACTACAATCTCAGACAAAATTAGTCGAAACACTTCACCAAAAGTCCAGTTTGGTCGGTTCAGAAATGTAGAGCACGTACAGACCATCTCATCTCCCCCCAATTTTGCTCCTCTCTCCCCATTGTTAATTTGCTTTCTCAATTTTTTTTTCTCTCTGGCATCTTGAAAATCCACATTGAAAGAGAAAGAAAGGGAAAAGCTGACACCGTTCCAACTAATGTGACCCACATTATTTTAACCCCATTCGGCCTGGGCTTTTTTTGAGTTCCTGAGCCTGGGAGGGGGGGGGGGGGGGGGGGGGGGGGCATGTGCCCCCCTCATCGTAACTTCTTGCGGTCCGCACAATGGAATGATGACATCATATGACGTAGTTATTAGGTAATTAGTTATACGGCCGCCATCTTGGATCCGCCATCTTGGATTTCTGTATTTTTTAAAACCTCTTAAAAACCGTCTAAATTGACTCAAAATTAATCAAAACCAATAAATAAACGCTAAATGACGTAAATATGTAAAAGTTATAGCAATAAACATTGTTTTTCTTCATTCAAAGGTACAAATATTCAAATTTCGAAAAACATGGCTGTCAAAATCTTGTTTCCATGGAAACATCAAGTCACGTGATCAATAAATTGTCATATCAAATTGTTGCCAGATAAATTTTAGGGAAAGTCACAAAGTTTGATGGCGTTTGAATACATATTAAAGAAGTTATGAATGTTAAAAGTTACCGCGGGAACTTAGCTTTGGCGATACCACAAGTATTGTTCATACATTTTCTGCTCTGACTCTGTCCCTCCTTCTGGTATATACTTCATGGTAACACACCATATAGGGATCCTATCATATAGGGATCCTAAAAACTCATTTTAAAATGGTTAGCTTTTATTTACTGTTATGGGTAGTGATATCCATAACAGTAAATAAAAGCTAACCATTTTAAAATGAGATTTTAGCCCTAAATAAGTGCCGGATTCTTTGATGTGCATAAATTAAAACCCACCATGAAGTATATCCCCTCCTTCTGCTCATAAAAACGAAGCAACGTGCTCAATACAAATTTGACAAAAGCGAAACATGTTTACCGTCTCACTTCGTCATGTGCCGTGATCATGAATGCGGCCTTTCGGCATCAATTGAACGGAATCTTACTTTCCAAAAAAAAATAATAATTACTTTGTTCTAGAAAATGTCACAAGGAGAAAAATAAGTATGTTATTGACCTGTCCCTCGAAGATATATATTCTCCTCGTGGTGTACCCATATCCCCTCCAGGTCAATAACCCTTACATGTTTTATTGAAATCCGAATTTTGTTGTTTACTGTATTCAAGGCCACTGTGGCAGAGGCGGCTGAAATTGTTGATAAAACACAAACATATAACAATCGTGTTTAATCATCGGCAGTCAACGAATCGCTTCGGCAGGATTTAATGCACCTTTTCATTGTTTTGAATAGGTTCTTATTTTTAATAACCATGATTCTTCTCATTGTTTTAGAACCGAGCAGGTCATTATTGTGGTCAGTGATCGCATGATGTGGAACAGGAGGTCATTATTAAAAATAATGACCTGATCGCAATAATGACCTGCTCGATTCTACTTAGTTGACCACAATAATTTTTAGGACAACCAAAATTGAAGAGCCTTCATTATTTTTTACAAAAGTTCTTGCATTTGTCATTTATAACTTAGCAATTACAAACCCTTTTCTAGCTATTGTTAATGGTAATATTACAATTTCCACCTGAATTATTCAAAGTAATTGACCCCAAAGCATTTGGAATCTGCGTAGCAGCAACATTTTCTCTGGTTGTGGTTTCACTGGACTGCCTTGCACTATTTTTAAAACTTTAACTAGTTGTTCATTTGTTTCCCGTTTGTAACTTTGAAGAGCTTCCGATCGATGTCCAGTAACACCCCGAATCAATTTGTCGTTTACACCTTCTTGAGACAATCTCGAGACCGCTGTTGCTCGCAAAGAGTGATTGGTGAAATATCCCTTAATTCCAGCTTCAGCCATCATCATTTTAATCATGGAATTGAGTTTATTATGACCCAAAGGGACAATAGAAAACCAAGCATTGTTACTTTCGTACTTTCGCAATGGCTTCAAGTAAAAAGCTTTATCTAGAGATCCTTTAGGATCACATCGCTCAATATAAGGCCTGGGGCAAACGTCGAATCTTAGTCGAACTTAATTCGTCGAACCTATGAATTTTGAAATAGGCGCATGAATGGTGCGACGTCTGCCGCAATTAAGTTCGACTCAAATTAATTGGTTCGACTCCAGCATAAGTTCGACTTGCCAAGTCGGATAATGCGACAGTGGTTCGGCGTTTCAGCAAACGCCGTTCTAAACTCGCGCTGAACTCAATTCATAAATCATGCAAATTAAAAAAAAATTGATTTAAATGTATGGACTGCGCAAACGTCACAAAAATACCGACTCCCCCATCTGCCAAACGCTATCCCCCCCCCCCCCCCCCCCCCCCCCCACCTGACGAGCACGCTGTACAAAGACAATTAATTTCACGACTGGGAATGGCGAGCTATCGAAAGTCATTGCTGACATCGCACAGCGTGATGGAAATGTGTTTTGATATAAATGCTTGAGATGCAAATTCCCTATTTGCAATAAATGTTCAGTGTTTGAAGAAAACGAGGACGTTGAGGATGGACAGCCGGTAAAAGCGTTGCTCAGAGCTGTATGTAATGCGAGTCTTCTCTTTCTATTTTTCGCAATTAAATACCAAAGAAAGGCCCGACGTGCACTGTATTTCGGCATTTCGCTAGCAAGTCCTAGCAGTAACTAGCCGCGTCGAGTGAATAGAGCGTTTTCACTCACGTGACCTTCAGTCCCGTGGGACTCAAATGACAAAGGCCATGGCAGCCATGTTGGTGTTCCTAACAAAAGAAGTTAATTAAAATTATTTTGTACGGGAACACCAATATGGCGGGTAAGACGTCAAGTGAAAACGCTTTATAGCACGGGGACGCGTGCTCATTCCCGTGTTTTAATGAAGTGCAACTTGTGAAATAGGATTGACGCAGGTTCGACGTTTGCTACCACGCTGGAATTAAGTCGACTCTTTGTCCAACCTATTTTTAATAAATTCGACGCGACTTAGATTCGACGTTTGCCCCAGGCCTAAAGTCTTGACAATTCTTACAACACATCTCTCATGACATTCAACGTTAGCATACGCTTTACAAGTTGTCGGGCATAATTTTCTATGTTTTAACCCACCCTGGTTCGTTTTACTTACTCCTTCGGAATAAAGTAAATATTCCCTGCCCTCCACATCAGTGTGAAAAGAAAACCTATTTGCACTCAATTTGCGGTGTCCATCCACCGCCTGCGACAACAAATCATCTAAACCATCGCTCATCATCTCGAATGAACGTTTTTCCAAATAACTGGACATATTGGCAGTAAAAGCAATATCGACTAAAGCGTTATGGAACTCAGCTGCTGAACTGAAAGAAAAGCCTACAAACACTAAACCCCTTGAGAAAAGGCAGATATTCAAATTGTAATACATGAGGGCGGCAAATCCTAACGGGATTTCATACAGTGTTTCTCGACTCTTTAATTAGCAAACCATTCAAGCTATTCTTGGCTTCCCTTGTTCTAAAACAATGGAAAGGTGCATTAAATCGCATAATGCCCTCGCTCCTCGGCCTTCTTAAAAATAATGTGTTACAAGCATGTTTCTTGATTCGCTTTAGCAAAGTGAAAAGACACAAAATACATTAGGCCGGTTCACACCAGGGAACTAAAGTGCACGTGAAGTGCACTTGAAAATCAAGTAGACTTGATGTCTGTCTTAAAGCCTGGTGTAACACAGTGCTTACTTTTTGTTAATTTTGGGCTAATTATTCGTGCTTGTCTTAAAAACGTGTTTTTGTATCTCATGAGTACTGCGCGCATGGCTGTAGTGTTTTTGATTTGTAAAGCCTGAGAATTAAACTGCAACCTTTTTCTCAACATAGAATTTTTTACCCTAAGTCGGCTTGAAATAAGCCTTTAAATGCAAACTTGAGTCTTTTTGAAGTCGCCTGTGACTCCAGATTGAAAAACCAAAACGCACAGAGCTCGTTCCCTGTGGATTTCAAAGTTGCGCGTCCACGTGCTTTTAGCTGCAAGGCTGTACTGTCATTGGTCAAGTGCGCTTCCAAGACCTTACTTTCATGTGCACTTGGATCCTTCTGTTTTACGGATTCACCAAGGCAACAAAGAAACCGAAAAGTGCGGTCATTAAAATGTTCACACTCCAAGTACGCGAGCTACACTTGAGTGATTCCGCACAAACCAACAGCACGTGTTATTCAAAAAGACGTTTTTGATACAAAAAGAAGGGAAATATGGACCTTATAGAAAACAAACTACTGTACTGCAAATTATTAAACTTTTTAATTGCATTCAGCTGATATCAATTTTTACCTTTTTGATACATTTTACAAAGAGATTTAAACGTGTAAATAAATCAGATGAGTGCCTCTATTAAAACGTAAGTCAGACTTAGAAAACGGTCTCAGAAAAGAGTTCACACTACGAGTACGTACCAAGTGCGCTTCAAGTGCACTTAAGAGCCCTAGTAAGACCCGGCCTATTTTCCTCACTTATGCTTATGACATCTAAGTGACCTGATCTCTTACATCGCTATTAAATAATGACATGAGCTTTCTGGTGGCCGTTCTATGGTCTTGTTTTATTCATTTGTCTATACTTCTATCACTTTTGGCGATGGTTTCTTCCAATTTTAAGATAATAAAGTAAGCTTAAAGCAAGCTCCTGGCCAAAATCATGAAAACGCGATATTTTAGCCGGGACAGTGTTCCTTTACAAACACAGACATTGAAAAGAATCGTCGATTAAATTTAAAGTGCCTATCACCCCTAGAAAGTTATTTTCAGAATCAACTCTATGTACATTGAATAGTTGAATGGTAAAATATTTCTTGTTTTGAACATCGTGTTTTTGAGTTATAGAGATTTGAATTTACAAAATGCTAATTAGATGACGTCAACCCGGGAATTTGCCATTATTTGTACGCCAATTTACAATGCACAGTTTACAGTTTGAGAATAATTAATTTGATAAATGATAAAAATAAACTGTGGATAGTCAATCGATTCGTAAAAAATATTATTTGGAGGCGAAAACAAGTAGTTGTATAATAAATGATTCCCGGGTTGACGTCATCTAATTAGCATTTTGTAAATTCAAATCTCTATAACTCACTAACACGACGTTCAAAACAAGAAATATTTTGCCATTCAACTATTCGATCTACATAGAGTTGATTCTGAAAATAACTCTCTAGGGGTGATAGGCACTTTAAGGTCGCGGGGGATACCTGACCATAAATAAATTCATAGGGAAAAATTTTGGCAGGGGTGTCACTTTGAAAAAAATTATATCGTGAACGTTTGAAAGCCGATTTCGCTAAAATTTAACAGAGATATTGGCGAATAATGGATGTGCATAAGAATTGTTTCTTATTGAAGTGATCGCGCTTTGCGGCAATGCTGTTAGCCACTAAAGTTGTTTATTTTTAAAAACGCGGTTTTGTGTCCAAGTTTGCTCCCCGAGAAGAACACAAGGCAAGTTGATTTTACCACTCACTGATCCGTCAAAACGTCTATTGTATCATGTCTGACTCCGATTTTTTTATTTCAACTTTAATTAAAAGTTATTAGCTTTTAAAGGAGTAGAATTGTCCATGTTAGAATTTTGAAGCCTCGTATCTTCCCTTTGAAAGCCTATTTAAAAATTGAGTCAGATATGACAATCTACAATACACCTTGTTTACCACACTGCAGTGTTAACTCTCTATCCGCGTTGAATTCTTGGACACAACATTGCTTGTTTTTACGCTTCCGAAGGCTTCCCGAGCAAACACGAATACAAAAATATATATTTATGGTAATTGTTCTAATTTGAATCCACGGGCTATTGTCAACACTTATGCAGAAAGAACAATGCGTTGAAAATTAAGCCTGGTTTCCATATAATCGCAGCGATCGTTACGATCGGCGATTGCTGCGATTCTTGCACTAAGGTGCAGGATTGCAGAAAACTAGTTTAATGAGATGGAAATCATATTTCTATCTCATTGAATAACAATACATCCCATTGTATCATGTTTCGTTCTAAAAAAAACTGAATTAATTTTCTGCAATCCTGCACCTCACTCGATTCTTGCGACCCTTGCGATCATATGGAAACCAAAACGTTGCGATCCTTGCGATTGCGATCGCAGAGACAAAAATTTTTTTTTTCTT
This sequence comes from Dendrophyllia cribrosa, assembly GCA_024195265.1. NCBI lineage: Eukaryota > Metazoa > Cnidaria > Anthozoa > Scleractinia > Dendrophylliidae > Dendrophyllia > Dendrophyllia cribrosa. The sequence continues at coordinate 11,554,621 of JAJLRJ010000013.1, read as the reverse complement.
ATCTCTGCGAACGCGATCGCAACGATCGCAACGTTTTGGTTTCTATATGGTCACAAGAATCGCAGCGATCGTTGCGATTATATGGAAACCAGGATTTAGTGTATTTTACCAGACAGCGCTTTGCACGTGCAATTATTGATGCAGAAACATTTCGGAGCCTGTTCGTGAATATTGCGCGCATTTCCGGTATCAGCCGTCGCACTTCGTGCATACTCTTTTCATAAATACATACTGATGAGCGGAACCTGTCCCGCGCGACCTTAACTCGATAAGCAGAACTTTCTAGATGATTCGCCGAAGGTCTTTGTTCATTTCATTTGTCAAAAAATGAAGTTTTCTAGCTTATGGTTGAATTTCTCTTTGAAACGTCTCTGTGAAAAACGTCTCGTGAAATGCTCACTTTTTAGCTCGTTGGCGTAACGCCACATAGTACATAAAATATGAGCGTTTACAATGACGAGCCGAAGGCGAGCCATTGTAAACGTCCATACAGATCGGACGCGAATATTTTATCGTACTTGTGAAATGAAACAATGGGTAGAGATCTGTATGAAAAGTTAATGAATACTAATTAGCTGAGGAGGTGTTTGTATCAAAAGTTAATTCTACTGTTTAAGTAATGATCCGCATAACAAGGATAGCGCCGAACGGCAATGCACTATGGAATGTCAACTTTTTTCATTGTTACAACTAGTGATCTCATTAGCCTAGACTCAAAAACTGCTAAAAAGTTAAAGTTCAAGGTGCATTTTGTCCCTTTTCTTTTAAGGTTTCAAGTAATTTTGAGACCCAATCGCACAACATGCAAGATATTGTATTTGGGGAACTTCATCAAAAAAGCAAAATTAGTAGCACGAACATTTCCTAAAATTTATTTGATGCAAATAGATTTTCTTTTTTTTTATACTGAAATATAATTATGAACCATCACCCCCTCCTCTATTCTTGAAACCAAATATATTCTATGTGGAAAGGAGCCAATGCCGCAGAACAATGAAGTTTACTATAGTTCTTATGTGGAGCATTACTTAATAATTCATCAACTCAGTTGATTTGTATTGGGGTCAACAAAGGTATACATGTGATTCAAATACTGCCTATTTATTGGTCATAACTGTTATAAATTATTAATGAATTTTACAAGAGTAATTAAACATTTTGCTGCTTTTGGCAACGTTATGTTATATTGTTTCACCAAAAAGGTGAAAAACAACGCATTTTTCTTCACAAATGACTTGACCTCGTGCTACTTATGACGCCGCATCTCGTTACCATAGCAAACGATTGTCGCCAAACTTAAAAAAAATATTGTCTCGTGGAAAAAAGGAACAGCAGCTACTGAAGACGACATTAGTTATCAATAAATGGTCTTGAAAAATCTGAGAAAAACCTTATGCTATTACCCCCTTTTTCTCCCTTCTACGTCAGTACGTCAGAGTATTGAAGTCACCTTGGATGGTTTAAATTTAGTTATATTCAAATCATGTCTTCCAAACTAAATGAACATTATACAATTCGCGTTGTTTAAAGGCCCACCTTCAATCAAAAGACGTTGCTGTCGTTTGTTGTTGTTTTCAAATGCTCCATTTTTCATACGCGTGATCTAATTGGTTGCACGCATTCAAGCGAGAATTTCGTGTTACACGACATTCAGCACAGAAAGTGATCACGGCGCGCACAGCATTTTGGGTGAAGATGGGCCTTTAAGTTTCCGATAACAGAGATACCCGCCCCACAACCCATGATCGTAGCAGATGAAATGTATTTACATTCGGCAGAAGTAAACTGCAAGTGGCAGTGACAGATAATGTAAATGTTTTCCTATTATGTAACGCACCTCAGCCGCTTTGGCGTTAATTAATTCTATTGTAAAATATAAGGTAGAGATGGTTGTAATTTATTCATCTCAGCTCTCAAACTATTTCTTTCTCTATGATTGTACTTAACCATTAACGCCCAGACGTTTGTGCCACTGCAATTTGTTTGGGGAATACCTTCCCATTTTGTCCAACCGGCTTTTTGTATCAGGCGGCGCACATGGCTCTAAATAGCCTGGGTGACATTTCTCAGTTTGCTGTTCTGTAATTATTTGTTCAACCAAGTGACTCTTACTTGGACAGTATGCGATAACCACTTACGCTCACAGTTTGAGCTGCACACCCATCCTGTTGTCGACTGAATTCTAATGGTAATGACTGTTTCAATTATTTATTCCCTTATAACAGGAGAAAAGTGGATATACGGGGCAACCAAACAAGGTAAATATAGATCTCTGTTGAAGATCAACGAACAAATAACCTGCTGCAAAACGAGAAGAAATTCCCAGAGAATATAAAGCTGAATTCAAGGCTGTAAGGCAAAAATCAACGAAAAACTCTGGCATTATCTCGCGTGTTTGCATGAGGTTGCAAAAGCACAAAAAATCAAAGTAAATCCTGTCGTGAGGTACACTGTACATGTAGCAGGTAATGTTGGTGGCCAGATGATTTGAATGATTTACCAGTATAACCTCATATTAAGCTGATGAATCGTCAGCGTCGTATTTCTTAATTTCGCCATGGAAGAGCTTCTGAACATTTTTAAAGATTGTTTTACTTATTTTCTGTAAAACGATATACATTGGTGAAACAGGGAGAAGATTTCGTGACCGTTCCGCCGTGCACATCTACGAGAAGTTGAAAGACAGTCGCTCGATACTTGGAGGCTCGCAACAGTTTTTTTTTTTTTGCCGTGGGGTTTGTTTTGAAATTAAAATTTCGCAAGGAAGATATGCTTCGATTGGTTTCATACTTTACCAAGTTTATGAAAAATGATCAATTGAAAGTGTCGCGTTTCACTGGTTTCTAAGCGACGGTGATTACCATAGCAATACTAGCTTATTGTCCTTTGTTTGAAACGTTTTCGTTTCTCTCAAAATCTGAAAAACGAGACTTTTAAGTATTGTAGTACTCGCGTATTACTAACTGCAGTCGAAAGTTTCAAGAAAAAAAAATTAAGACTGTTTTCAAGTAAATAAAGTCTTTTTTACGGCACGATATTGATCACTCCGGGCAACATATTTCAGTTACTTGAGCAACCTTCCTCAGGTTAAACTGAATTGCCGTTTAAACTCACTCTTAAAAAATTTAAAACAAGGAAACTAAATTATTATTATTATTAGTCTTTGGTCCCCAAGATTGGAATCACGTTTCTGCACATTGTATTGAAAGCGCCCAGTCCCCCATAAACATTGACACCAACGCGGCTCAGGACAATCCAGGCCTCAAAGGACTCAAGTTTACTTGTGATAACAAGAATGGGGACATTAGTGGAACACTAACCAACAATGGCCACGCTCCTACATTAAGCATTGACAAGTCCAAGGGTACGGCGACACTGACCGGCGGTCCTTTGGGGGGCAGTGTTTATAACCTGGAGCAATTTCACATCCATTTTGGCTGTGAAGACGACAAAGGATCTGAACACACTGTGAATGAATTGGCATTCTCGGGAGAGGTAGTTAAGTAAAATATTATAAACGCAATTCAAAGGATTTAATGTAGGATAACTTGTTCAATTTTTCTCACACTCGGTTCAAAACCGTGTTTATCATTACGTTTTTAACAAATACATTTTAGTTCGCTATTATATTTGGGTAGTCCTGCACTTGTCCAAACGATGTCTGTGATTCGCTAAGATTTGTCCCGCTGGGATAGGGATTGGGGATAGGGATTAAGGATAGCGGCATTGTTCAAGTGATATATCAATTGTATCGTTCGCCAATCACAGACATCGTTTGGACAGCTACGACCCCGCTCTTATATTTCCTCTGATAAATAGTTTGACGTCATGCTACGGCGTCAAACCATTATTTTTCAGGGGACATAATATAGAGGTTTTGCACGGCAGCCATGTTGCATGGCAGGAACAATAGATTATTTTCCCTATGGGAAAGAATGTTCTGCCTAATGCAAAACATTTTCATTGTTCCTGCCATACAACATAGGCTTGGCCTAACAGCGTTGCCCTCTGAAGACCCTCTGAACAAGCTAAACTAAGATGAAACTTAACTTAGGTGAAAGGTCGGAAGAACAAGAATTAAGATTGGCGACCGGGCTATTTATCAATTTTAGCAATCCTCAAAAACAGTAAGCTTAAGCTTGTTACCCGACCGTCTGCACAGTACATTTAGACCATACAAAAGTTCACAAAAACAACTTTTTCTCCGCCTAGAATAACCATTACGACTATTTTCCGAATAAAATACAGTTGTTGCTTGTCAAAAAATGCCCGAGAAACTGATTTGGAAATCAAAATTGCGAAAATACACAAACATATTTGCATAAGGCGACGCGAGTATAAAATCTAAGTCTTGTTTTGTTTACATAAAATCGCTTTTCAATCTATGTAATGAATGAACAAACACATAAAAACATAAAAACATAAAAACACAATCTTCGTTCGAAAAAATTTATTCAAATCTCCATTAGTTTATGTTTAAAAGCAAAACGCAAAACGTGCGTCGAAGCCGAGCCGTGTCTTCGATGAAATTCAAGAAATTAATACAACTGAATTTAAGCTACACGTTTATAAACAATTCTCCAAAACTAACGAGAACACAAACAAAAAGTCAATTACAGATTGATATCAAGATAAATTCCCATCGAAAAAAAAATGTAATTTGTTTTACCTTTAAGTCCCTCCGGCGACTACTGTGCTTGGAAATTCTTTAAATCTCCGCTTTGGTGCTGAAATCCGTAAAACGAACCCATCTCTCGCATTGCTAAAAACGTATATAGTTCCTCAAAGCAAGATTTTATCCCTGAAAGCTCTTCTTTTTCCACTAAAGCGGCTTCTGAGTATCCCTTAATTAGTATCCCTGTCTTGAGTAGCAAACCACGAAAAAATGCAGGAAAATAACAACTTTAATTTACTCCGCTCAGTAAACACAGCGAAACATCAAAGTGTTTTCCCAGCTGACGTGACATTCGGCCGTGTAACCGCGCGAAAAACGAAGCCTCGCTTTGGTTTCAACATGACGTCGTACGCGCATGTTTTGCGACGTCATACGCGCCCGCGAGCTAGTAAACTTTCAAGTCATCCGTTTATTTGCCATTCTTTGAGCGTATTTTCCTCTCTGGCAGTGCGAAAGTTTGTTGAAAGAAGGAGTAGCATTTCGCGTACTCTTTTAACTAGAATACGTTTGCCAGGTTACCGAAGTCCTCGACTCCACGCCCGCTCCAAGTTCCACTCCAAACGTTTGAGCTTTGACTAGCGTGGATTTTTTACCAATGACAAATCTAATATTGGATTAGAAACGACGACAATTCTCCAGAAATGGACAGAGGAAGCAGCTATCTTTCAAACCAAACCGAAGGAATTTCTTCTTCAAGCCAAAATAATTTGCCTTAGAGCACGCCAAACGTTATAACACGGGTGGCGTCATCAATAACGCCATATCATGATTTTCACTCTGATAAACAATAGCTTTCGGCCAATCAGCCCGCGGGAAATTTTACAGTTATGTTTAAAATAAATTATAACCGCGGGAACCATATTGATGGGACCACACTCATCCGTAGATGATTTTCAGGAGGGCCCTCAAAATTTACCTGAACAAAGAAATGCCGATAATAGAAACCCTAAGCAACCTTTTCTTTGTATCTGTTTCTCATTTGATTAATATCACATTTTGTCATTTTGTAGCTTCATTTGGTGACTTATAATACCAAGTACCCCGACTTCAACACTGCCGCTGACAAGCCAGATGGACTGTCTGTTATTGGTGTATTATTGAAGGTAGGAAACATTCAATAGGCCGAACTTTATAAACAAAATTCTCCGACTTACCACTTGGTTTTAACAAAAAATACACGAAAAGCGGTACATTGTAAAGGTGCTGGTAGCGTGCAATATGACACTGACGAAAGCAAGACAGGTTGCACAATTCTGCTTCATGCTTCAGCAGATTACGGTATTACTGCTACATACGGTAGCAGTAACACTGTTATACTACTAATCCAATAATGGACTACAGTAATACTGTATCTCGCATCTGCAAGAAGTACAAGAATAGACTTCCAACTTCCAACGCTTTACCTTTGGTTGCGAGACAGTATGCAAGAGGAGTTACCTTGAGTAGTGGCTGGAATAGTATTCTTTGGCTGAACACAGTTCAAACACGATTTCATCAGTTCTACCTATATATTGAAACCACTTAAAACAAGAATGTTTTAGAACCTGTGTGTCACGCAGAATCTCCCCTTTCGAGTATATCATAAGTATGTTTCGTGATTCGCTTTAGCAAAGTGAAAAGACACAAAATACATCGAGCCGGTTCACACTAGGGACCAAAGTGCACTTGAAAATCAAGTAGACTTGAGGTCTGCTTTTCAAAGACGAGACAATAGATTTTTAGGCATGATTGCGCACAGCTTCGTGCTTAGATGCAAATTACTTGCATGGGAGCACAAGTTGGTACGCAGTTGATTAGCCTGATAAACAAAGTTGCAGGACTAAAGTACGATATGCGTAAAACGCTAAGTCGATAGTAAAAATTGAACTTAATTCAGAAAAAAAATCGTCTCAGAGCCTGGTGTAACACTGTGCTCACTTTTTGTTAATTTTGGGCTAAATATTCGTGCTCGTCTTAAAAACGATCGTTTGATCGTCAGCATATGTAAAAAAACGTATAAAACGCTTCCAAAAGCAGGAAAATGTTTAACTGTATCATATTTTACAACTCTAGAAAAATCAGTTGAAATTTTCATTAATTTTCCCATAAAGTTGTTTTTTTTTTGTAAAATCCGAGATGCCGTATATCTTGGCGTCCATTTTGGAGACGTCACGGACCCCAGCAGCTCCATAACCCATAATATTTACCTTAACTGGTAAAGCACATCACAGGCTATCTATTAGAGTTAAAATATTTCCGATATATTGTAACATCACAAAAACCCGCAGGGGATTGTTTGCCCCCCCCCCCCGTATCACGTGGGAGTATAAGTTTGCATGCACGTCGGAGGGTTAAATGCTATATTGTTATTTGGTTTGTCATCATTGTATTATCAGCTTTTAAACGCTTTTAGTAACACCGGTGCTATTTAATTTTATATCCTGTTTCAATGTAGAGGAACGATGCTGGTGGACATTGGCAGTGGAGAACGTTATCCAAAAAAATAAGCCAGATAAACGAAGTTGGTAAGTCGTAAACATATGCATAAGAGTGCGTTTCTACTGGATATAAGAACACGCAAAATAGTCCATACCCTCCTTTTAGTCGGGAACTTGTTATATAACCGGACTGTGAAATTTCGCATCTTTAACTGTTACTATACTGTTACTATGACAACCTTTTTCGCCATGATGATGACCATGATTTGTCCAACAATGACTCGGCATGTGTTTGATACAATTGCCGTAGCACCAACTGATAAAGAGTGGTAATATTGATCCATAAAAGTATAAATGATGGAAAATTCTGGGAACTAGTGCAAGCCACCTTAAAATACTATGATAGAAATCCAATAAACTGATATAAAAATAAGGTCCAAGTTCAAAATATAACATATTAAAATATAAAACAATATTATTAACTATATCATTTTATTATAACTATGAGTAAAAATAAAAACTGAACCATATGCAATAAAATGACGTTTAAGTTTCTGCTTATTTAAAAAATCTCTACACAAGCTGTTTTTAAAAACAACAAATGATTCCGATTTTCTTAGTGACGATGGTATCGAATTCCACAAGTTGCAGAATTTAGCAGTGAATTTCCTGCCTCCTGTCCTTCTTGTGAAGGTAGGGCAGACAAATTGTGTGTTGATGTAAGATGTTTTTGATGGCTGTGTTTGATAACTTCATCATTTAACATGACCAATGTAAAATAGCCCAATTTCGATATATTAAAATTCAACTTGAAACAAAAGACATCACTACAAGGCTTAGGGGAATGATATAAGGGATTTATATGGCTTATTCCCCTAAGCCTCGTAATGATGTCTTTTGTTTCAAGTTGAATTTTAATATATCGAAATTGGGCTATTATTATAGATGTTTGATTTGCTCAGTTTCTTAACTCATGATCGATGGTAGTCAAGAAGACATAACTCAAACTAGAAAGTAATTCTTGATCAGCTTAATCGTACTTTGCACAACCGGATCCAATGCTTAAAACACTGACGACCTTCTCATTGATCACCGCAACTAAATATTTCACATAAAAAAATAGTTTTAAGTTTTATATAACAAATAACCTGTTAGTATAACTCGCTAAACATTCCCACTTGGTTTAAGAGATCAGTTGAAAAGATAAGCATTATGCCACCTGGGAACTAAAAGATCTATTTTCTTGTGAAGCTCTGTGAAGCATGAAATATCGATAGAGAAATGCAGCGATGATCGATCTGAGGGGTTAAAAACTATTTGGTTAAAACCTTACAAACTTCCACTAAGCTCAGGGGTCAGTGATAAAAAGAAACATTATGATACCTGCAAATAAGATGACCTATTTCCCGTCGAAGCTCTATGAAGCCTGAAATATTAATACGGAAAAGCGGAAATTATTTGAGAAGATATTTATCTGCTTGAAAAGTTACAAACTTCAAGGTGCTTTCATTCACAGGTGCTAGTGTTGCGGTAAACAACTTGTCCCTTTACAAACTGGTGCCTGCGTTGAAAGACTTGTCGAAGACATCTTTCTTCTCATACAAGGGATCACTGACTACTCCACCTTGCTACCAGTCTGTGAGTTGGATTGTGCTGAAAACTCCTCAACAAGTAAATCAAATCGTGGTAAGGACGAAATCTTCAGGGAAGGGGGATTCCATTAGTATAAACATTCTCTTTGACATACTACGTCTTTTATCTGCCACGAATTTTAACCCTCAAAAGGTACGAAAATCGCTCTCGTGACTCTTAATTTAAGTAAAAGCATTTGTTTTGCTAAAACAGCGAATTACCTTGTTTTTGTTTATAACGCAGAGACTGAAGTGCAACATTTGGGGAAACCGTTTCGAAACTTTCCTATAATAATTTGGCAAGTTTTTACTAGGAAAGGTGACAACTAGTTGCTCACTTCAGAATCAAAGGGCTCTAAGAGCCATCTCGTGAACACGAAACAAGGTACATCTACGGTTATGTCCACAGATCGGTTTAAATTTTCCATACAGGGTTTGAAGTCAAAGAATTGAAGAGTAAAATATATTTAAAACGACTAAAACATCTTAACGTGACATAAATATACATTGTGTAAAACGAGACTTCCCAGACAAATGAATGACGTAATTACACTGGGGAATTAAACAAGTTTACAGATGATGAAACGAGAGAAAATGAACGCTTCGAGTATTCACGAGATAAAAACCAGCAAGTTTTGTGCAATTTTTTTGGGAATATTTAAGCAGAGTTTCGGTCGCTCGACTGTCCCTGGTAAACTTACCTTGTCGGTTGAAACTAATAAGCCCCCCTGTTTTTGAGCAAGAAACTCATTAAGCCTCTCCCCCCTCTCTTTACGGTGTGGATGCCACCCCTGCACATGCCATCTCAGTAGCTGTACGTTTATCATTAAGACACATTTAGGCAAACTTGGGCGACCATCGGTTGCTATTGCAACGAGATATGACGTCATAAGTAGCATGAGATCAAACCGTTTTTGGAAAACGTATAAAACGGTACTAAAAGCAGAAAAATCTTTAGCTATACCATATTTTGGCATTTGATCGACAAAATTGATTTTTTTTTTAAAATCCAGGATGACTGCCATCTTGGCGGCCATTTTGGGTGGCGTCACGGATCCCCAGAAGCCCAATAACCCAAAAAATGTACCTTATCTTGTTGAGCACATCACAGGCTTCCTATTACAGGTAAAATATTTCCGATATATTGTAACATTGCAAAAACCCATGGTAGGGCGTTGCAACCACCCCCTTGGGTTCTTGCTGTTACAATATTTCGAAAATATTTTACATCTGATAGATAGCCTGTGATGTACTCTACAAGATAAGGTAAATATTATGGGTTGTATCGCTGCTGGGGTCCGTGACGTCATCCAAAATGGCCGACAATATGGCCGCCATTTTGATTTTTATAAAAAATCAACTTTATCGGGAAAATGTGAAAATTGCAAATATGATTTGCTAGAGTTGCAAAATGATACAATTAAACATTTTGCTGCTTTTGGTAGCATTTTTTTTTACCAAAAAAAGGTGAAAAATACGCATTTTTATTCAAAAATGGCTTGATCTCATGCTACTTATGACGTCATATCTTGTTACCATAGCAACCAGTTGTCGCCAAACTTTACCCAAATGTGTCAAACGGATAAACGAACAGCTATTGGAAACGACATGTACCAACAATATACGCTCTTGAAAATATCCAAGAAAAAACTGTACGTCCGAGGGTTAACAGAGGATTAACGGTATCCCTCTCATGATTCGTTTTTCTTTCAGTTGAAAGTCATGAGGAATCTCCACTACTGCGGCAACTTTCGACCAACCCAACCACTGAACGGGCGCACTGTGTCTGTCTCAGAGTAGGGTCAACTGATCAAAAGCTCTTGATTGTGGGTAACATGGATAAAGAACAAGGACCGTTCGTTATTTCTGTTTTGTAGTGGGTAGTGGTTACTGTGTTGTACATTGTGATAGTTGGGTGTATCAGCAAAAAAATAATAATAAAAGCATCAATTTGATGAAAGTTCACTGCTCTTTTGCATTTGTGTTAAAGTTAATTATTTCGCGTTCTTAGAATAGTACTATGCACTTACAATTTACAGAGATAGTACATTGCATGACAAACGCTTCCCTGACAAAAGTGTTACCGGCAGTGAGAAAAATTAGCATATTCAAGACATTGCTTTTGATCCCATCAATTAAAAAATTAGTAAAGAAACTTTATAAAATGTTAAGAGGAAGTAATTTTGCCACAGGTATAATATATGGTATAAATATTGTTTTAATCCGTCAGAAAACAACGGCATCCACAATACAAATTAACAGAAGGCAAGGCGAATCTTTAATTTTTTGTTGGAAAATATTCAACCTTATTCTTCGAAACTTTTCAAACCTTGCAGTCTAGAAGATCTACATCTAGACAACATGAAGCAAGAGGTCGTTTTAAAAGTTTGAGATCCAGATGTCAAAAAAATGCAAATATGCGAAAACCATGACATTATCAGTTTGTTGCTATGGTAACACATTTATGGAAAGTTCATTTCATCTCAAGTATGTGTGAAACAGATTGCCTGACTGAGCTACATGTACGGTAAAGTATCAGCCGATCAAAGTTGGGATCGCATGCCGCCGAAAAATCAAGTTGAGCTTCCTTAAACAAACTAAAATGTTTGGTGTACATATTCGCCTCTTCCTCAGTAATCAGGGCCCAGAACCACTAAAATAAAAGAGGCCTTGTCTATTCGAGATCACTCTTTCCACAAACAAAGCAGACCCCGGGAAGCAGCATTTTTTGTGTTAATTGGTTGACGTCATATGACGTCATTCAATCTTTTTGGCCATTTGAAGCAAGTAATGGCGGCAAGCCGAAGCTGAACTTTGTTTGAAATAACTGGTCTTTCAGTTGTATTTTCAACTTACAACTTGGCATGGGAAGTAAACAGTATTTCGACTTAATAAAACTAAAGAGAAAAAGGGGAAGGCAAAATTTTGACCATAAAATATACACTAACAAAAATAACTACACTGTTGAAAACAAAAAAATACCGTAACATACACTGGAAAAGTTGAAAATTTACATTGTATGTAAATAACATGTAAAGATACTGTAAATGATAATTTACATGCTAATTCCCTTTTACATGTTATTGTCGAACCTGTAAATAACATGTAAATATTTTGAGTGAAACATGTAAATACAAGAGAAGATCCTGTAAATAACATGTAAATCGAAAAAGGGAGCCTGTAAGGAACCCTGTAAATAACATGTAAATCGAAAAGGGGGGGCTATCCTGTAAATAACATGTAAATCGAAGAAGGAACCCTGTAAATGACATGTAAATCGAAAAAGGGGGGCTATCCTGTAAATAACATGTAAATCGAAGAAGGAACCCTGTAAATAACATGCAAATCGAAAAAGGGGAGCTATCATGTAAATAACATGTAAATCGAAAAAGGGAGGCTATCATGTAAATCGAAAAAGGGAGCCTGTAAGGAACCTTGTAAATAACATGTAAATCGAAAAAGGGGGCTATCATGTAATGTTATGTAATGTAAATCTTTATTTAAACACGGAGAATCATCAGTTAAGTTAATAATTAAAAATTAAAACTTGTACAACTGCTTTACATGATTGCCGTGTGGGAATCCGATATCTCAGATACTTTCTTAATACCCCGTTTAAACTGCCCAATAGAACAAGCGCTTTTTAAATCTTGGGGCAAGTTGTTCCACAAACAGGCCCCGCTGTAGCAAAAACTTCGTTTTAGGTAATTAGTATTTGGCTTGGGCAGCGAAAGCTTTCCTTCAAGATTTCTTAGGTTATAATCATTAACGTGGCGTTGAGTGAAGAGACATTGAAGATAGTCTGGGGCAAGTTCATTCAATGTTTTATACATAATTAAAGCTTTCTGCTTTTTGCGACGAAGAGACAGCTTCTCCCACTTAAGCATCGCGAGAAGGAGGTAAATAAATAACATGTAAATCGAAAAAGGAACCCTGTAAATAACATGTAAATCGAAAAGGGGGGGGGGGCTATCCTGTAAATAACATGTAAATCGAAAAAGGGGGGCTATCATGTAAATCGAAAAAGGGAGGCTATCCTGTAAATAACATGTAAATCAAAAAGGGGGGCTATCATGTAAATAACATGTAAATCGAAAAAGGGAGCCTGTAAGGAACCCTGTAAATAACATGTAAATTTAAAATGGGGGCTAACATGTAAATAACATGTAAATCGAAAAAGGAACCCTGTAAATTTCATGTAAATCGAAAAACGGAGCCTGTAAGAAACCCTGTAAATAATGTGTAAATCAAAAAGGGGGGCTATGATGTAAATAACATGTAAATCGAAAAAGGGAGCCTGTAAGGAACCCTGTAAATAACATGTAAATTTAAAATGGGAGCCTGCAAAAGGGGGTTGTCAAGACCATGTAAATAACATATAAAATGAAAAAGGGAATGTCTTCAAAAAAATGTCTTCAACTGAAAAACATTTTTGCACACCATACCATAATTTGAGGACCTTACTGTTCAGATAAGTACAGCTGTAAGTCTAGCAATGCAATAGTCCCAATTTGTTTCGATTTAATGCTGGTTCCTTATTATCACATAAAATATTCCCTGCCACAAAAATGAATACAAGACGGAATGTGCAAGACATGTCACTTTAAATGCATACATGTTAATAATAATCTTTATTGAGAATGCCAACTTCACCAGTAGTGACTTACAGAGGGATCCTCTAAAAGACTATAAGATGTTAATTTTCTTTAACTTGTTGAAAAAGACCATGAACATCTGTGCCCTGGCCAAATAGAGAGACAAGTCAACATCAATAATAAGTTACATCAATAACTTTTGTCCAATTCGATCAAGCATAGATTCTTGTCACTGCTGTTTACTTTAGTTTGGATGTATGTGCGAGACTACATGTACATTGAAATGGCTTGTTTACAACTTGGAACAACTTGCAGGCATATACTTGCAGTCAGTGTGGCCAGGACTTACTGTAGGTGGGTATTTTTCTGCCTGTGACTAAATAATATTAAAGGGACACTGTCACCTATTTTTAGTATCACTTTGAAAAGCCAAAAAACGTATTTGTTTCAATGGAAACCTACACATAATGGTCCAGTTTTGTTAACAAATACTCTACCAGTGCACAGAAACTAGTATTCGTTCTCTTTGGCTGCGGATAGCCAGGATGGAAGTGGATTGCAACTTGAAAAAATTGGCCAATTTTTTTCTAGTTCCTCCCAAGAGTCGTGGAAAAAACGCAGAAAAACTTATTATAGTTTGTTCTTCCTTGAAGAAATCACTTGATATTATCTTCTTGGTGTTCTAAAAGTAATTTTATGTTTGAGCAAAGGTACTTAGTGTATTTTGACCAAAACACAGCAAAATTTGCGTGACAATGTCCCTTTAAGGCAAGTTTTAACAAGAATTTGTCAAAATATATTTTCATTTGTCATGTAAACACAATGGCAGCTGACTATAACTGTAACCATATAACTCAAATGCTATTTTTAGTAGAACCTATATGGCACAGTATAGTAACTGATCATTTTTTAGCATTCTTTGTTTCTGTTTTGCATTGTTCCTTTTAAAGAGCTACATGTACACTGTACAGTGTACATTGACTGCAGCTTTGGTATCTTTACTGCCAGAGCTTGGCCATGGGGATGCTCTTGCTCTTAAAGCCTGTGAAACAAAACAAAAAACAGCTGCAGTGAGCAGAAGTCTGTCTTGTAGTAGTCTGCCTAGAATACTGTCAACCTTGGGGAATAGCCAACTGACCGCTTAATAGAGGAGATCGCTTAAAAGAGGTCAAGTTTACAGTAAATATGCGGAGCGATTTAATTCCGGGCATTTGTTAAGTGGGAACCACTTAAAGTGCCCCTGTGATCAAATTTTTGATTTTCATTTTTTTACCTTTTCATGTACTATTAGACTTTCTTACTTATCTTGCCAAATTTCAATCCATTGGAAACATCAGACGTCATTTTATTTTAACATTTATTTCCAAGAATTTACGGCCGCCATTAATCAACCTTGTTCCAAGGCTTGGTTGCGAATGGGAGAAAGTGACGTAAAAGACTCAAACATACCTCACGGATTGAAATTATAATAATCAGCACAGAAAATTGCGCGAAGAACAAGTTCAAAGTTTTTGTTGCTTTTCGCGTGATTTTCAATACTTATTGTTATTATAATTTCAACCCGTGAGGTATGTTTGAGTCTTTGACGTCACTTTCTCCCATTCGCAACCAAGCCTTGGAACAAAGTTGATTAATGGCGGCCGTAAATTCTCGGAAATGTTAAAATAAAATGACTTCTGATGTTCGTAATGGATTGAAATTTGGCAAGATAAATAAGAAAGTCTAATTGTACACGAAAATGTAAAAAAAATGAAAATAAAAAATTTTATCAAAGGGGCACTTTAATAGAGGGTGACCGCTTAATAAATAGGTCGCTTAATATAGACTGTAACTAAGGCAACTGCCCTTTGCGTCCAGTACTTTTTTTATCAAAAGAAAAGTGGGCAGCACACAGCAGCTGATCTTGCTTTACTGGACCAGTTTCATCTGACACATGTTAGTACAGACTTCATCAGGGATTTTGAACAAGATTATGTGCAGAACTTATTTTGTACACACCACTTACACTTCAACATTACATACAAGTAATACTGACAAGAATTAGAATTATTGTCATCTACAGTAGGTGTTTGAACGTCTCTTGTTCTACCCAATCTGTTGAGACAAGAGCAGGTCCAAGGTTTTTGTCTGTTGCGAGGGCAAAGTTAATGATTTATCTGCCAGGTTAATTTAGCATTTTTCCTTTAATTAATAGGCCAGGTACCTGCAGCCTATGAATATAATTATGCCAAAATGGCATTAAAGATCTGACAAAATGCTGTCACTTGCTGAACTGAAGCTACAATCTGTAATCATTCTGAATGTGGTCACAAAGATCTGATAACATACTGTCACCTGCAACTGACCTGTGCATAAGATTTTACATTGTGAAAAGCCTAATGAAAACTACATGTAAAGCTTGTTTTTAAAAACAATTTAAAGGCCATAACATCCCAGTTATACATGTTAGTCCTGGGTTTATACAAATTTGTAAGAGTTTATTGGATGATAAGCACAAAGTATTGTGATATGTTACAGTACTGTTCAATTATTTCAGTCAGTTTATGTTCTTTATGTAAAGAATTGTTGTGGAGGAGATGTGTGAAGCTTACATCCAGAAGGGGTTATTACTGGAAGAATTTTGTTGGCCTATAACCGGGTGGGCTTACAACCAGGATTTTAAGTTTACAATAAACATGAGTATGGAAAATCCAGCGACAAGTAATGGACTTTGGATCAAAGGTTTCTTATTAACACAGTGATCGCAATCCAATTTCTCCAGAGAATATCAATAAAACACAGCCATGAGTTTCTGAGAATGATGAACTGATAAAAAAATCAGTCACCAAGGGACAATGAATAAAATGCTGGTCTCTAAATAAACACCTGGTTCAATTTTTTCTGGGTTAACAAGACCAGGGACATTTAACTCATGAATGACAAGAAAATACACAATGTACCAAAAATTTAGGTGCAGTTTATCAAATTTGACCATGAATGTTTGGCAGGGTAAATTAATTATGTCTACATCAAAAGAAAACAACACCAAATTATGTTATTCCATACAGTAGTCAACTAAAACACTGATTTTTAGATCAGACCTAAGGATCCCATTTGAATAATGTTTAGTGCTGCAGCAAAATATTAACACAATCATTGTACATGTAGGTGCCAATGTCAGTTACTTAGGTGCCTAATTGCTAATAGGCTCCTGTTAGAAAACAGCCTTATTGTGTACATGGACATATAACATCAATAATTATTCTCTCACCATAAAAAGCTCTCCTTGAATCTCTTTGAATAATGCCATATTTCTAATGTGAGAAAAGAAATCATAAATTACATGGAATGTATTTCAAATTGAGAAAATATGAAGCATACTCCCACATCACTACTATACATTAAATATACAGAGATGTATTATCCTCAGAGTCACTATTTAATATTACCAGTGAATAGATGGGTATGGTTGATGTGAATAATATACATGAACTGAACATTGCCAAACCCACGATATAATAGGGGGCTGGACTGTCCAACTCATGCAAATCAGCAAAATCTATTCTTGCTCATTTGCATTACATTCGGCATGGGGCTTTGCCCTTTTATACCGCAGGTTCGCGTTTAAGAAAAAAAATGACTTGTAAATACAGTGTACAAAAGGAGGATTTTACCATCTTCCCGGCATGCACTGCAAGCAAACTACATGTATATTATCAAAAGGCGGTGAACCACAAGCAGCTCATTTTACACAGACGCCGTTGAGGTTGGAGGTCAGTTGGTCATAGCAGTAGAAATGTTAACCTATTTACAGGGATGTAGATAATAGCCGGGAACTGGGTAAATTACCCGGCTGTGAACTTTATTTTTCCAGCTGTAAAAGCCAAGTGCAGCTTTAAAAGGACTACATTTTTCTCTTTTTTACCCATCTGTCAGTTCTATATTCCCACCTGTTAAAAATTGAATCTACATGCCTGATTTATTCTATTCACCTTTACAGAATATTTTCCATTTCGTGTTATGTTTACAGTTTGCTTTAAGGCCGCTTAAATTCCCAGAGGGGCCAAAACCCTCAATCGGCGTCGGATGGTAGATGCTTGAAATCTCTTCACAGATTCGTGGAATCAATAAACCTTCTTGCCATTTCAAAACAATGCCGGCTTATAGAGAAGAAATATTCGTATATTTGCTTGCTTTGACTTATTGAATCTAACACTGGTTGTGTTGTTTTTAGTTCAAAATCAATCTTCGCTTTACTCACAATTTTCTGAATTTTCTGATACAAGCATTAATAATTCAGTTTTATTTCATCTTACTGTATATTTTCCTGTGATCAACATAAAACTCTAATCAGAGGTCATTCGCCTGAATTTTAACCAAAGCATGCTGGACAGATGGTAATATCCTCCTTTCAGTTTCAAGACAGAACAATTTACAGCTCTTATATAAATTTTGCTTTTGTCTTGGTGCATATTCACACTCTAAAATACTATCAACAACAATACAGATAATAATACAGTGTAAAGACAATTTCTGTGAACCCAAAACTACCTAGCTTGCACTTTATACTGATATTAAAAATTTTAAGTTACACTGTAATGTAAACCTACACCACTGTACATGTACAGGGGTGTAGCTAAGAAAAAACTGAGCAGGCTCATTAACAAGCCCAGCTGGTTTTTCTGGCTTGTGCACCTTCTTTTTCAGCTGGTGGAATTAGCCGGTAACCGGCTCTGGGCTACATCCCTGCACGTATACGAAAAACACCCTCATCTCTCTCTACAGTTACATCTCATTCTGGTTATTTATTACTCAACATGTGTTGCTTTTAACTGCTTAGAATATTTGATTTCACATTGGGAGTTTAAAAAGAATGATGCAATCCATTCACAATTACAGTGTATGAACATTATTTTTGAATAATGTGCAGAAAGAGGTGACCGATAATTTTTAACTTTAATACTCCATAGTACAATGTACAAGTCGATCAATCCCACTCATCAAGACCAACAGGGTATTTTTATGTAAGGTTATATACTGTCTTTAAGTGATCAACCAAGTTACAATCTAAAGTGGTTGACTGTGAATTTAGGAAAGTATTCTCGCCGTTTTATATTTTTCGCTCTCGCCGTTTTACATTATTTTTCGCTTGGCACGCTTAAAGAACAAGAAATACACACAATACTTTTGTTTCGTTGTGGAGGTCAGTTGCAGTTATGTAAATAATGTTGACTGTGGGACTGCAGACCGCAGTAGCAGCTCCAAAAAGAGATTGCGGGTTTATTATGTAAATTATGATTTGGTGACTGCCGGACCACAGTAGCAGTCTTGATTTATGTAGTTGAAAATGGGCCAGGTATTCTGCCCCTTCATGTATTGTAAAGCTTTGCAGGTATAAACTTACATGTAAGCTTATATAATAACGTGTGTTCATGCATTGACCTGTGTTCTTGTTAACTCTCTGTAAAATATACCCTAGTGTACATTTCTCAAAACTGATCTTTTTCGATTCATTTTCTATCAAGTTGTGGCAGTTTAAAGTGAAATATATCCCACCATTTTTGTGAAACTAAACTGATTTGAGTATTTAGCATTTCGAAAATCAATTGAATTTGACAAAAATGATTTGTGTTACATGTAGATTCATGCCAGAAATGCACGCATGGTTGACAGTACAAATTAAATCGAAACGCTACCCAGCGGTAAAAACATACCTGCAAAGATGCGTGGGTTCTTCTTCATTCTGTTAGGGCATTTTGTATCGAGATTTCCACTGAATAAAGCCGTTTTAAGGCCAGAAGCCAGCAGTCAAACTCGACCGTTGAAAATATCCCACCTTCGCCGCCTTCGGGTCAGTGGCCTTCATTATTCAGCGGTGGATGCGTCATGTATAGGGACATAGATTGTACCCTTTCATACGCCCTGAGTTGCATGGATTACCGGAAAGATTTTGGAGAATTTAAAACTGGAGCCGTCAGAGGAAACTTAAAACAGTTCGAGTTAATAAAATTTCAAGTTATTGGGGGTAACGAATAATTGTAATAGAGTGAAGCAGGGGAAAAACTGCCTTTAGTTCTAGCTATCGAGAAGTTCGATACTGTGACTCTCTAGCCCTCGAGGGGAGGCGTAAAGCGCCGATGCTCGCACGCGTGTTTCAGCTTTTCGTGCTCCTCCCTCGAACGTTAGAGAATGTTAGTGAGAGAAACCGACTGTCTTTACTCGGTCGCTCGATCGGTCAATTGGATGTAAACTTTTATGGTTAATTCCGCTGACCAGTGGGTATGTACCGCTCCTGGTATGTACTAATTTTTCGCATTTGGACCGCATTTTGGAATCCTCTGAAAGCACAAGCTGTAGAAAACGAAAACCGATCTGCAGAATTCAGGGGGGTGGGGTGAGAGTGAGCCCTGAGGGAAAATGTTTTAGACTGAAAAAACATTTCGGCCTAATAAAGGCCCATGTTCACCCAATCTGCTTTGCGCGCCCGGGTTGATTTTCGCACAGACTAGTCAGGGGGCCAGACTCCTCTATCATGCTTAAAAATGGCCTTGACATGGACGGCTTGATATAAAATTTTAACTAATATCACTTGAAAGGGGATGTATTTTAGTATATGAAATGCGATGTTGGACGTTCCGAAACTCTTGCAATAACCGTATAGCAGCAGTTTAATGACATCACTCAAATACGTCATCAGGCTGAAAAGATCATGAACTACAATTGTTTTACTCAAGGAAATTACCCGAAAAGTGTTAAAGAGATGCAATAATTCCTATAAAATGAACCACCCGCAAATACCCAAAAGTGTTTTTGCACTGGTAGTGAATATGACGTCATCTGCCTGGTCACGTGACTCGACGTTGATTAAAAAAACGTATGTAATAGGTAAAATTAGAAGCCTTTTAAGCTGTACATTTGTATTGTTGCAATATCTCCACAGTTGTTTTGCCCTGTCAACGTAATGCTGACAGGATTTATCTTTACTTAGCTAGTTTTATTTGTTTTAGTTGTGGTCACGTGATCAATACTGGGCTGTTTTCAAATAAAACGTGTAATATGAAAACATAAAGTAGAAAATTAATGCCTTGCAGAAAACATATTACATGTGTAAAGATATCCTTGACACGTTTGAAAATTAGTATAAGGTGCAATTTAGGTCACGTAACCAGTGCGGCCTACACTTATATCTTTAGCTGCTAACCTGGAAATTTCCCCTATAATTAACTGTAATGACCTTAGTTTTATAGATA